>JADGIP010000014.1:0-94496 GCA_016618355.2 Astraeus odoratus | reverse complement strand
TCTTCTTTTCTTTTCTTCTTCTGTGTCCTCAATGATCACTCCCTCAGATGTCGTGATATGGGACAGCCACCCATTAACACTAGGCGCCACTCCCATCCAGGTTTTTATCGACGGTATCTCTCAGATGTCAAATGTAGTCAATAGGAAGAAAACAGACTTCCAAGTCCCTCCTGACACTCCTAACTTTGATGAAGAGGCCAAGGCTGCAGTGGAATACGTCGGTTTACCTCCCCTCGAGCCGAAAGACACACAAACCAATGTTATATTCCGAAACGCCACTAGTATCTGGATCAGAGGCACTACTGGAGCGGAGCTAGTCTATGCCGCATCTGGGCCCACTGATGAGGCTGTACTTGTTTTTGACGGCACTATAGTTTGCGCTGGATCGAAGGATGAATGTTTGTCCGACAATTCCGAAGACTTTGTCATTGAAGACCTCCAACGTGGTTCTATCATGCCTGCTTTAACTTCTGTTGGTACAGCGATAGGTCTGCACGAGATCGCGTTGGAACCGACGACATCGGATGGCGCCGTCGATGATCCTTTATTAGGTTCGGTTCCCAGCCTCTTCAGCGACGGGGTCGTCCGTGCTTATGATGGCCTCATCTTCGGTACTCGCGACGCATTGTGAGTTATTCACCCTTAGTTACTTAAAAGTCATATTGACGACATGCCTAGGCTTGCCTACCGTGCTGGTGTGACATCCTCCATCACCGTTCCCATCACCCCGGCAACTGGTGATAATTTGAATGTTGGCTTCATTGAGGGCCTAAGCACTTTCTTCTCGCTCGGCGGGAAACACAAGCTAGAGACGTGTGAACCACAACCGGGTCAGGTGAAGTATAAATGCCCCATCATCAAGGAAGAAGCCGCCCTCCATGTAGGTGTCCTACACAGAAGTTCTGGAGCCAGCGTCAGTACACAGATAGGCACTTTACGCAATCTTCTAATCCACACCGACAACTCGACTGACCGGGGGAGGAGGTTCGGAGCGGTGGCCAATGTAGGTCATGTTTCCTAGTCCATGTTTAGGGTAGCTTAATGAGCTCATATAGGGCACATTGACCTTAGCTGTGGACGCGAAGAACGCGGACATAATCGCTTCTCTGTTGGACCTTAAAGCAGAGGTTGAGGCCCATACCGGGAAGCAGCTGAAGTTGACAATTGTGGGTGGTGCGGAGGCTCATCTACTCGCTCCCCAGCTTGCCGCAGCCAATGTAGGAGTAATTGTAACACCGGTCCGATCATTCCCCTTCTATTGGGAAGGTCGACGAGCGTGAGCACTTCCGGTTGCGATCTCGGCACGGGTTGAACTAACTTGGTTGAATCATAAGCCTTGCTGGTCCTCCCTTGACAGAGGATAACCTCCTAACTACTTTGATCAAGAACAATGTTACTGTCGGCATTGGACACCAGGGTGTCGAAGAGGTAATCATGCTGACAGGCTGGGCAGCCCACAACATGAGATGGGATGCTGCTTGGGTAAGCATGCCTGTGTTTGATTGACTGCATCGAACCAGAGCACTCACACCACCCACAAAGGTTTCAATCGACGCTCCCGATGTTATAGACACAGCAACAGCGCTGAACATCGCATCCACAAATATCGAGGCGCTTCTCGGTGTTACGAGAGATCCGAACACCGTGGACTTGGTAGCTACGATGGGAAGTGATCTCTTTAGTTTCGAAAGTAAAGTAGTCGCTATTATCTCTTCCGTTCGTGGAGCTGTCGATATTTTCTGAAAAACCTGTGAAGTACATGCTGTGTACAGTATTGAGTAGTTTGTAGTTCTAATTCATTTGGATGGTCGCCCATTTAGTTGCCGACGTCCATTGACACCAGAACCGGAGTTGAGTATCTGATGTGAACCAGATATACAAATTTATCATGTACTCTCAAGAAACCATGTCGAGACTACTCGATATTAGCCAGGCCAAGTAGGTTAAGTATACTAGAGTGTGCAGCAGTCTGTATCCAATAATTGATCTGGCAAGACATTAAAACTATAAGTCGGTATCACAATTCAGTATGAGACTTCAGAGCGACTGCCTCGCGCAGTCGCTGGTAGAACTCCAATAGTAGACTGTAGCACATGAGACCATGCCTGATGCACCCTTCTAACATCGTGAGCAAATAGACTTGAAGCCACACAACAATACCATCCTGCGTCGCCTCAGGGAATTCTGGCACCAGCCGCTCCGGCACCTGTCGCGGTTCATTGGCCAACGGGTGTCCAACTTTCGGTGCCTGTGACTAGGGGACTCATCAGCCGCATACAATTACCCAAGAAAACGAAAATATACTTGGCTCTCCACGGCCTTTTCTGCTTCATATATAAGTCGCTGCGAATCCTGTGTCCCCACCTTTCTCCACATCTCTCGGAATTGTTCTACCATGTGGAGGCTCTCGCTGAAACGATGGAGAGTATTGATCAATGCAACAACCTCCGATCGTTGTAGGAGGTTCTGATTATTGCGAGGACTAGTAACAGCCGTCTTGTCAGTGGGAAAATGACAGGTCAAGGAAGAACGCATACTCCAGTGCCTTTTCGTCTATCTCGAACAAGATTTTGAGAGCAGTAGCCAAACCAGTTGTTTGGACCTTGCCCCATAGACGACATTTGTCACAGCCTACACAGTCCATGATACGAGATACATTTCGGAAATGTTCTTTGAACTCTTGTTTCAGAACCTATTCCATAGGTTGTTAGCAGGACGATGACAAGCATGGAATATGCTTGCATTAGCGTTTTCTCCTCGAAAAAGCACGCGTTCGTCAAACTTGCCAACACGGCGGGCTATATTCAACACCTTATCCAGTCTTATGAGGGTTCGAACTTCTTGTAGTAGATCAGCTTGGTCAGGGTGGTCATGGGGTATGACTGATGTCGCAGTACAATAGTCGTATGCAGAAAGATACGGAGCAATACGGGAGACTGCACGGAGGAGGAGCACAGTGTTGAAGTAAATGTATTGAAGTCGTTCTGGATGAGATGCCACCCTCTTGACAAAACATTCCAGGCTCGGATCCTTCGAGACAATGTAAGATGATAGGTGTAGAAACAGTGAGAATATCCAACCCATCTACCAGTGAACTGATCGAGATACTCCGCACAAACATGTGTCGATATTGACGCATGCATCCCTAAGGTAGTGTAATGAGCACTGGAGCGACAGGGACGTAAAAGAAAGGCGCCTCACCGGAGATTATTTTGTAGTAAACCCGCTTTTCTAGGCACTCCTCACTGACGTCGTCACCATTGACAGACATTCGAAGAGCACCAGTGAGGGTATCAGGGAGGGTAACAGGTGCTGGAGATTTCCCAGTGAGGAGGTTAATCTCAGATAAACCGAAGCAATTCTCCTCGTAGATTGCCTTCCAGACACGATTCGCCGGCCGTCCGGAGTACCCTGTGTATCGTTCCGGAATGGTGGCAAGATCGAAATATTCTCCCTCTTGGGTTGTGTAGGTTGAGCCAAACTCAGGTCAACAAACCGGTGAACCCACCTGTCAAATCATCGAGGAAACAGAAGTCGGAATCTCGATAGTAGCAACCAGGCAGCTCTATCCGCTAAAGATAGTGTTAAATGTGACGATGCCCATCAAGATCACATCAGTACCTGATCGGTAGGGGGGAGATCAATCTTGCTCAGTGCTGCAGCTCTCCATTTTTCCGGTATCTCACTCTACAATTCTTTTAGAGAGCCTGTCCAAGTGAAAAAGTGTGTTGACACTGTACCTCATCTACAGTTGTGATTCCACATTCACGGTTCATGCAGAAGCCGTTCTCCTGCCAAAATGGACACTCCCGGTAGAGATCAACCTAACGGTGTGAAAGTATAGGCGGATTGAGCGCTTCTCGGAGGAGATCTTACCTGGAAGTAACGGAAGAAAGGTGTCTGCACAAGGTCATGGAGGTTTGTGTAGAGCTCTTCGTTGACGCTCTCAATGGTCTCGTAGTCGCACAACGTGGTCTCGATGGGACCCGTCTAATAAAATAGGTAAAGTCATGAGAAGAGCGGATTGTTGTGACGTACCGTGTGCTGGCAAAGGGGTTCTGCCCGTACTGGTTCGTGCTCAAGGACGTTTTTGACCTGATTCTTGCGAACCAAAGGTTCCTCAAGAAAAGAGCTAGCATACGCGAGATTATAGAAGCTGACTGAGAAGGCAAGAGCGAGACACACTCTTCTCCAACAGACGCAGCTTCCCATAGCTACGAAGGAGAGATTAAGCAAGCGAGTTGCAGGCCCGTAATATACGATACTTATAAGTGCTGTCTATGTAATAGGCTATGCACATCTTCGACTTCCACGTCACCACCGAGAAAGGGGAGAATAGAGGCACGTGACATGCTTGCCCTTCAATGCACTCTATTAGGAAGTATAGCCCCTAATCCTCGAAACAGGAAGGCATTTCCCAGGATTGCATAGCGCAGACACGTCGTTCTTTCATCCGAGCTTCCTCAAACAACACCTTTTCGTCTCTTTTTTTTTTTTTCACCCTTCTTAAACGCGTTGAGTTCCGCCTGACGTCGGACTCAACGCCCAGGTACTTTCGTCAAAGGTTTTGTGCTTTGGATAGCTGTCTATATCCGTTCCATGGCTTTTTCTGCGGCTGATTACAATAAGGTACGGCTGGGCTCACAACTGACTCCCTGGCGTTGACCCTTTGTAATGAACCAGAGGTTAAGCGCGCTCGCAGGTGCCCCTGACCCTTTCCCAGCACGCGATGACGATGCCCCAGTAAAGGCTCGGGATGCTCAGGAAGCGTTGGACCCAGACTCCCAGTCAGACTTCCCGTCACTCGTCTCTACTGCTCCAAACACTGCGGTACCCCCTAAGTCTGCATGGGGTGCAGACTCAGGTCCTCGCATCAGGGCTACCATCCGCTCTCAACCCATGGTCTCGGACTCTTTCACCTTGTCTGCTATCGTACTCCCGACCTTTAGGGACAAGACCGTGTCCCTTGGTGAGGTTATGAGACAAGTCATGTCCAAATTTAAGGTTAAAATCGAGGCATCCGCAAATCAGAAGGCCCGTCAGACAACTTTTCATGTGAAGGCAGAGTCTGAGGTGGATCTCGACAAGGCTAAGCGAAACTTGCTCTCTCTCCTTAGTCCTGTGGTAGGTGATTGCGCAGTTCTTGATGCGCCCGAGCTTAACCCTCGTCAGGTAACTCTGACATTGCCTGCTCCTGTCTCTACTATCGGTGCTATTGTCGGTCCTAAAGGTTTGTTTTGCCATCAAGTTATGATGATTTCCATAGTGATCTGTCCCCAGGTGCTACGTTAAAACAAATCCGCGATCAATTCAGCGTTAAGGTAGATATCCCTCGTAGGGAGACTATAACGTCCAATGGAACTGGCCATGAAACTCCTAATGGGTCGGCCACACCTGTAGTCGAAGCAGAGGACGGGGAAGAGCCAACCCTTCCCGTCACAATTTCTGGACCTCAGCCACTTGTACAGGAAGCTCGCGCTATGATCAACGATATCATCTCGGTTAGGACTTCCAGGACCACCCAACGCGTCAGGGACATCCCGTCACACATTCTACCTTTCGTCATCGTTCTTCGTGCCCATTTTCTTCAGGCAGCTCAGGGTGGGGACATCCAATTGACGTTGAATGCAGAGCGTGATGTCGTTGCCAGTGGTGATCGCGACGCCGTCATGCGGGTAATTGAAACAATTAAGGCAACGATCCAAATGTACAAGACCGTGTTAAATCAAGTGAAACTGACCCTCCCTAAGAGGCAGCATCGTCTTCTTGCCGGCAAGGCTCTGGAGGAAATCTTAGCAAAGAGCAAATGTTCGGTCATTGTCCCTGATGCGGAGGATCCAAGTGAAGATGTTACTGTGTATGGCAAGCCAGAAGACCTCCCTGCTGGCCTTGCTGCTGTCATGGAAATGGCCAACTCCCAGTATATTCACGTTTTCCCGCTTCCTGGTCCCATCGCTCTGTCCCGCCAGTTGCTGACGTACATAACACGCATCGGGTATCCTGAAACATTGAGTACGGCTCACCCTGGCGCCTCAGTTTTTGTCCCTTCCACTGCATCCGCTGCTCAGGCATCCGTTCTCAACATCGACATAGTCGGTGAGAAGTCTATCGTCGACGGTGTTGTCAGACAGGTCTCGGAACTATTAGGGAAATTGATTGGTGCTACAAAGGAGATTAGTATCGATTGGCTTAGTCACGAAGTCATCAAAGCAAAGAATGCTAAGAAGTATGTCATACACATTCTTTCACTTCACCATGTTCACGAACAATTACCATGCAGGCTGCAACACTTCCATGAAGTCGACAATGTGCAGGTCTTCTTCCCCCAGGAATCTACCCAACAGTCTTCGGTTTTACTAGTTTATGACCCCTTTTCTCCTCGTGCATCCCCCTCCCCCGTGGACAAGGAGAAACACCTGGACGAAGTTTCTAAAGAATTGCTCAAGATGTCTAAGGAGGCTTCTGATATTAAGACTGAAGTCATTACGGTCGAGAAACGTTGGCACAAGGCTGTGATGAGCAATGATGGTAGTCCCCTTGATTCGTAAGGATCATAAAACTTGATGAAGAGTGCTTTACTCATCGTCAAGTAGGATTGTTGGCGAGGACAAAGCTCTGCTTATCAAATTTGGTGCAGAAGCTGGTGACCCTTCTACTGAAGATGTGATCTGGCTTCGTGGTATTACCTCAGACGTCGATCATGCTGTGCAAAAAATAAAGCAACTCGTCAACGACGCCAAAGAAGACGCAATTGCTAGCAGCTACGTGTGTTGCTCACTTTTGGTTACTAGCAGCTATTGACTCCCGCGCAGTTCACGGAGTTCGAGATTGACAGGGAGTTTGTTGGACGAGTCGTTGGCATGCAAGGTGCTAATATCAGCAGACTGAGGGAACAACTCAATGTCAGGGTAGATATTTTTGATGACGTTGAGGAGAAGGACAAGGATGTCTCGAAGAAGAAGAAAACGCCAGTTCCGAAAACCAAGTTCAAGGTAATCAGTTGGTACAAGATATTTATGTTATTTTTGACTAGGAGTTTCCAGATAACTGGACGTAAGGAGAACGCCGAAGAAGCTAAGAAGCGGATACTCGTACAGGTGGAACGACTGGTTGGTTCTCTACACGCTGATAGCGGACTAGCAATAATGACTGACGAGCATATGCAGGCTGACGAGACCACTGAGATTCTCAAAATTCCAAGCCAGTATCACGCATCACTCATTGGTCAGCAGGGAAAATACGTTGTTCGACTGGAAGACAAATATGGTGTCAAGATCAATTTTCCTCGTCAGTCTGGTGATTATGGAGACCACAAACGAGAACAGTTGAAGTCAGACGAGGTTCTCGTAAAGGGTGGCAAGAATGGCGTTGCCCTTGCTAAATCTGAGCTGTTAGAGGCCTTGGAGGTTGAGAAAGAGTCAAACCTTGCTCTTCACTTTGCTATTCCTGTCAGAGCTATCGCACGTGTTCTTGGAAAGGGGGGTGTTAACATCAACGAGATTAAGGGAGAGACAGGTGCCCACATTGATATTGGGAAGAGTGGCGAGGACAAGGCTACCGATGTTCCCGTTACCGTCCGTGGCACTAAGGATGCCATAAATGCTGCTAAGGCCGCCATCCTTGCAATTGCCGAACAGGTACCCGAGGAAATCACCGAAACTCTCTTCGTCGAGCAGAAGTATCACCGGGCAATTATCGGACCTGGTGGCCAGGGTCTCAAGGATCTTATCGTAGGTTGTGGTGGGTCAACGGACCCCAAGCTCCAGGCGGGACTTGTCAAGTTGTACGTGTTCTCGTCATTTTTCCTACTTGCTCATCCATCAATATCTGTAATAGTCCTCGCCAGGGTGAGACATCCGATGAAGTACGTCTTCGTGGAGAGCCTGAGCTTGTGAAGAACGTCAAGGATGAGTTAGAGAAAAAGGTCGCCACTCTTCGTGACCGGGTGGTATTAGCTGTTGAAATGCCTGCCAATCAACATCGCAACATCATCGGCAGAGGTGGTCAGTACTTGAATGATCTGCAAAGCCGCCATGGAGTGCACATCCAGTTCCCCGGCTCCCGCGGATACCATCAAGCTGGCGAGCCAGTGAATCCAAGCTCGGTGGAGAATGCGGATCCCGCTGACGTCGTGAAGGTTAGTGGATCACAGTCTGCCTGCGAGGCGGCAATTGCAGAGATCCAGGTATGCAGAAATTTCTCTGGCGCCGAGGAGGAACCTGAGTCTTATGCCCTTAGGGCCGTACCAAACCATCTGTGGCAGAAGACGTAACAGCTGTGGTTTCCGTTCCCTTGATGTACTATAATGTCGTTTTGCAGCAGGGAGGCCTGTTCCGCACCTTGAGGTCGTTCGGTGTTCATGTTGAGCAATCTGTCCAACCGGAAAAATCTACCTTGCCCACACAACCACCACAGCCGGTCAATTTCAATGCCCGCATTGATGACACAGATGACGCACCTCAGGCCGATTGGCAAGTTATACCAAACTTCCAGGATGCGGAGGAAGGTGATTCAGTATGGACACTGAAAGCGAAAGATACTACTATTCTGGAACAAGCCCAGAACGAAATCCAAGCTGCCATCGAGCTAGCCAAGGAGAAGTCTCATATTGGTTTCCTGACGCTCCCCGATCGTTCTGTGTTTCCAAGGATAGTAGGAACGAAAGGTGTCAATGTCGCCCGACTGCGGAACGAGACAGGAGCAGATATCACCGTCAGCAGAGAAAATAATACCATTGTTATTGTCGGTAAGTAATACTTAGACCTAAGCCTACATCACCCTCACATGTTGCTGTAGGTTCTGAACTGGCTGTTGAGGCTGCGAAGGACGCAATTCTTGTACAGGTTGCAGCTCCACCTCGTATGGGACGTCGTTGACTGTTATGGGGGTTTACACATTTACATGACTATGTACCTGGAGTAACCACTGCATATGTTCCCAAATCTAAAACAGTAAAACAAGCCGATAATACCAAAACATGGCTAAAGAGGGATACCATCGATGTCATCCATAGGCTCACCGTCGATGTCTGCATCATCAGCTGCATCATCACCTCCAGAAGTGTTGACATCCCTCATTGGCCCTTCATTTGCATGATCAAGAGGAATGCCGTCGACATCTTCTAAGGGCACACCGTCAACATCATCGTCAAGGGGAACCCCATCGACATCCTCAAGTGGAACACCATCAACGTCCATATCCTCAATGGGAGCTCCGTCGACATCATCGTCCTTGTCTGTAGCCGGGTCTCGAGTTGTAGTGGGGTAAGATCCAGTGTCCCGGGCTGGCTGGAAAGACTTGGATTTAAACTTGGAGACAAACTGAGCCTCGGTTTTCAACATGTCAGCATCACCGTCATCATTGGTAGGTCTAGCTTCCGCGTGGGTGGTACCGTCCAAACGTGCCCGGAGCTCCGAAGTGAACTCCGGAGAGAATACGATCCAGTCCTCCCAGATGTCCACAACCGAAGTAATTTGCTTCTTGAAGGTTTCCGCTGTGATGCGACCGGGAAACGAGTGATAAATACTAGAGAAATGGTCAAAGACGATGCCGAGTCTTGCTTGGAACTCCTGACGGTACTTCCATGCGCTAGGAACAGGAGCAGCAGAATTATGAAGGATATCGCAGATGAGATGGAGGCGAGCAATTTTGCGAGGTACCGGTGTACTGTCTACCAGCAGAGACGAGATGATGATATCAGAGACCTAAATCGAGTAGGTCCGAAGACGGTCTCCAACAAGGAAATGTATCGACTTACCTCGCGAGAAGCCTCAGCATGCTCAAGGCTGAAGGTCATGCACCGTGCCAACTCGCCTCGTTTTCCAGATAGTCCGCGTAACATTGCTTCAAACCTTTTGCGCGCGAGCTTCCCTAACACAGTCTTCTTTGTCCGTTCTTGCTCGGATTCTTCAGCCGAATCAGTTGAATATATCGAATTATATCCCTGGAAACCCGTTAGGCAATGTGTAGGATATAAACTGAAGAAAGGCTAGCCTCGTCATCGAATTCTGAATCCATTGTATCTTCCCGCTCAACTAATCCTCGATAAAATGCATGCCTGTGATGCTGCAGTCCCCCGTGATTATGGACTCCAGAACTATACCAGTAATCTCACCTTCCGATCAGTAAGGAACGCATACTTCAAATTTTCACGTTCCCAACTTTTGAGGTTTTCCTCATATTTCAAACCATGACCTTTCACCTCTGAGGCAACAGCTCTTATGAAAGTATCTGTAACACCAGCCCCTTCGTCTTCCTCACGTCGTCTCGGGAAACTGCTGGACCGTCTTCGAGGACTCCGACTATCATATCGGCCACGGCTGTGCGACCGATGTCGTCGGTGCGAAGGAGAGCGACTGAGACTCCAGGAACGGCTCCGTGAACGACGACTTGATCGATGGCCTGACTTAGAGCGCGAGCGTGAACGGCGCCTGGGAGAGTAAGACCAACTCCTGCTACGCCCGCGGCCATGATGTTCCCTACTCCTGGAACGTGAACGAGAACAAGAGTGGCCAGGGACAACTATGACAACTCTTCAGCTACCTCAGCCCAGGACATTTATGACAGACTTACCATAAAGCGGTTTATTGCCCATTGGGACAGCCTTGCTCCAGCCGACTCGCAAGACCGAACCCCCCCAATCAAATCCATCCAACTCCCTCAAAGCAGCCTCAGCATGTTTGCGCTTCATGAATGACACGAAACCACTCAAGCCCGCATTCCTATTCCGCCGTGACGCAGTCATATCGCCTCCAGGTCCATTGCCGATATCACCTCGCGGCCACATGATCTTGACCTGAGCAGATCCCGTTGTACGTTGTATGTGCTTAATCGTAAAGAATACTTACAGAACCAACGGGTCCGTGTCGAGCAAAGAAGGTACCCAATGACTGTTCAGTGACGTTCGCCGGCAAGTTCGCTACAAATAGATTGGTCGTCTAAAAAGAACACTGAGAAAGCGAGCGCGTAGTCAAAACGTGAACACCCACTTCTGGGTCGCCTCTGTCTTTACTCCCGCTCTGGCCCTCGTATGCTAGGGGGCCATTTAGTTACACACCACACACTTCAATGACTAGACAGACCCGCCAGTGCAGTGACAGAACGTCCGTGAGCTAGTTTTTGTTAGTAGGTTGTTGGTTACCAGACACTAGTGTTACTGCTCACCAGAACGTGCGTATCTGGCCTCTCTCAAGGCTTGTTCCCTAGCCACAGGGTAAGTAGCAGCACTCAGGGAAGTGGCACATAAATTACCTCTTGATCTCTTCGAGGAATGTGTCCATGGCCCTCTTTCCTTTCGGCTTCGGTGCGGATGGTGCAGGAGAAGGCTAAAAACATTCGATGTCGCTGATGTCATGGAGGACAAAATGAACTTGACACACATCTTCCATTTCCTCTCGGAAAGCTTTCGCCGTCTTTGAAGATGCCTCTTGGGCACTCTTCAGTGAAGGCTGGTAGGGTGCCCTCACATTTGAATCACCAGCCGCGCGGACGAAGTTCGAACCCGATTTCCGTCTGCTAGCATCCTCGCCTTCAAACGCATCGAGGAACTCCACATAAGCTCTGGCCGCGTTCTCCTCCTCTTCTTTTTTTTTGGCCTCGGCAGCTTCCTTCTCCTTCTCCCTCCGGGACTTGCGCACAGTTCCCTGTGCATATTGCGACAGCTTCGTCTCGTCCACAGCCTTTTGCTAGTTTATGGAGACAAATCGGTAAGCATGTCCTACGCAAGAAATAGGTCCTATCCGTCGCGCACTGGAAAGGAAGATTCTTCGTCATCGTTGTCAAAGAATGCCGCCAGCTTGGATTTCGTCTTGTCCATCGTGACAGAAGGAACGTTCAGGAGTAGATAAGTGAAAAGTCGGTATGTAGTAGTAATACTGGACAGGTTCCCACTGTTTCCCACGATGTTTCCCTAGTATCTAACATAAGCTTTTTCGACTAAATCGACTCTGCCAGCTAAATCGTCCCCTACATCATCAAGTTCGCCAAGCCTCCCATAGCATACGCCATAGGTTTCAGCGGTGGGTGAGGCTGTGCCTCGAACTGGTGATACTTCACATCTCCACACGCGTCTATTCGGATCTGCCGCACACATGTTGGTTGCAACTCATCCGGCGAGGGGGATCACTTACATATGCACCTTTATTACCCACTTGATCCACGTAGTTCGGTGCGGAAAAGACCTAATCAAGTGTAAGCATGGCGTGTTGGCCAAGGTCAAGACCCACCGTCGTGCAGAGACCATCATGTTCGATAGCGTAGCCATCTAGGTAAGAGAGAGTCAGTACATAAACGGTGGACTACGATCGAGCACCACCGACCTGGCCTCACTTCGTGGCTTCGAATTATGCCAGTTACCCCGTTCAACGTACACCATTTCTTGGTTATGTCTGGTCCAAAAGCGAGACCAACGCCCTGAAGTCTCAGTAAGATTCCATGTATAATAGTAAATAGCAAGCCACCGCGCACTCGTTTGCTTGGGCCGCGCCCTGGTGCCTCTTGTGGATCGGTCCAAAGTAACTACGATGTTTTCGGCTGATATCCTTATCCAATGGCATTCTCATACGCACCTCACCTGGAGGGGAACAAAGATTAGGATAACGTGACATGATGCAGTCCGGAGCGCTTACACATTAATCCCTCCTGACCTGGTTGTCTTCCTATGCGTGGGATCTTGCGCACGTCATCCAGGACAACATCATCCTTACTGAACAAGCCACCATGGACGACAAAATATCGCTTGAAGCCCTCCGGTGACAAGATAGTTTTTGAATTGACGTTGGCCGATTTTTTCGTTGCGCCGACCAGTGTCGCTAGAGGCACTACATAAGACACATTTGAATAAGTTGCAACGAGACGACGAGAGAAGGATGTCTACTTGTCGTAAAGACATGTGCGAACAACTGCGGCCAACATACGACATCAGTCGTTCAATGAAATGCAGAACACGGCTATCGTCACCTTATAGGTCTGCTCCCCATGCTTATGTTTTGCTTCGCCTTCGAAGCCATATGTCCGGTTCATCTCCTTTGCTTCGTGGTTGCCTCTATTGATGAACATTCGACTAGGGTATAACCCTGGCGCCTTTCAGGCGCTGAGTAACTGTGATTCCACATCACACTCACATTTATAGGCAAATGCGGTTAAAATAACTTCAATGGACCAGGAACCTCTATCGACGAGATCGCCATTCATTAATAGACAGTGATTAGCCGTTGGTGTGCCAGTTAGGGCATACAAATGCAAGAGATCGTAAAATTGGCCTGCAAGAATCTGTGAGATTCGCCCTCGAGTACCTCGCCAATGATTCGAACACACCGTGGATATCACCGATGACATCGCACGTCTCCCCTTCCTGAAGCTTGACTTCCACAAGACTTTCCTCTTTGATAAACCCAGCATGTGCCCCCAGGAGGATCTCCCATGCGTACCTCCTGGGAAGCTTCTTTCCTTGCTTGAACCAATCGATCATTTTCAGAATGAACCCCTGCGTTATAATGTATTTCCCGTCTTCAGACCTATTTAGCTGAGGACCGAGATAGTCGTTTTCTACTTCACAGCCGCCTAAACGAAACTCGGTCATCGGTTTACCCCATACCTGAGTGCGAGAAAGAGGACCTTCCGCAATAATTTCCAGGCAACGCTCCACAGCGTTCTTCTCCTCCTCCATCTCAATCGCCTAGAATGGATGGGGTAGTCAGCACAGAACAATCTCCGGGAAGTCTTTACAAGCCTTCTCGAATTCGATCTTCCGGACGAGCTTCTGCGTCGCAACCAACTGAGCTCGCACGATATCGTTCTTTGGTTCTAGCGTAATGACTTTCTTGAAATCTGCGACGGCCATCTGAGGTTTTGCGATCTGGAGGTAACACGTCGCGCGTCTGAGAGCCCACACTTGAGCAAGTCACCCGACCCACAACATCAGAGGATAGGTACCTGTAGTAGGCTTTTGCATATTTGGGATCAACCTCGATGGCCTTTGCTGTGGAAAGGCGGCAGTGCCCACTTGAGTCCGCAAGTATGACGAGAAAAGGATCGACCGATGACATACAAGCATCTGAGAGCGCGAACCCGTACTCCTCCAGCTTCGTCCTTGCCGTGGCACGATTACACCAGAACGTCGCGTCCGTCGGATTCAGCTCGATGGCTTCGGAATATAGCTTAATTGCATCGGTGAAGCTGTGGCCTGTAGGGAGGATCAGTACAAGCACGCTCCCTTCAGACCTTGCGCTGTCGCGTGGACAATCATACTCATGAATGCTTTGTTAGCCTCGGCTTTTAATTTCGCGGCCCGTTCGCGATCTACGTCAGAGACATCCCTGATGCTCAATGATTGGATCTCGGGGGAGGGCAACGACGTGGGCGCGGTGGACGCGGGTGACGCTGGTGACGAAGAATGGCTCATGCCTGCGATCCGAAGATATGTGTTTGTGATTCGGACCGTGGATCGTACGTGTCGTCTACGCGGTGCGGCAGGATTGATGGCAGATAGTCACTGGCAACGATATGGTCGACCACAAGACGGGTACTCGTAGATCGCGTGTGGTCAAATCTCAAGATCTCACGGTTTCCTCCAGACCCCGACGCACTGCGAGCTACACTATACATCCTGGAGGTTAACAGACAGCCCATCACGCCTCGAAGCTGGCGATATCCCACCACTGGACTATTGGAACCTAAAGCCCTCGTCGCAAGTGGTCCTGCGGTGCTAGAATTCGCCGCGGAGAACGTAAGGATATGTCCGCCATATTGCCATGTCCGCAGGACCTTTGCAATGGAGGGTGCGTGCCCCGCTACCTTCGCCTGAAGCTTGGTTGCACGCTCACCGCTGGCACTGCCAACGGCCTTAAGAAGGAAACCACTGTTTCCCAGCAAACGAGGCTGACGGATGTCATGGGACCTGCAACAAGTATCGTCCCGTGGGCTCTGACCGACCGCCCGAAAAAAACGCACTGTCGAATAATGGATTAACACTACTAAGAAATAGGATAACCTCGGACGGGGAAATGGCGGAGCTAGTAAACAGGGGTGTCAGCGACGAGCAGGGGTTCAGGAAATTGAGTGGTGACCTCAGACGCGCCGTCGTCACGCCATGATCACGTATCATACTATCATAGAGTGCGTTTGGCGACGAGGCTGGCTAACCAGAACCGTGCAGGCATCAGGTGATAACAACGAGAACTTTGCTCGCTTAGCGGTGGTCATCATACCAAGAGAAAGGAACGAATGGGTGAGCAGGGAATAGATAAAAACAAAGATATCTAAGACTGAGTGCATGCCCTATCGTATCGTATCTCTGACGGAACCTTCAGCGTAGGTGCTGAGATCTCGCTGGAAACGTTTTGTGCATGTCAGTGTTCAGGGGGATGTTTGGTGACCGATGTTGGAACGTACACGACAAACTGCTTGACAGTGATCGACAGCGCTTCCCACGTGAGAGACCCCATATACACCCACCCACAACTTGCCAACGACAGAGGCCTACCCGGCGTAGTAATAAGTGACCTGAACTCCTGCCGGTGTTGTGTAGAGTCATCGGGACGAGATTCTAGCTAAATGACCGGTTGCTAGACCAGAAGCCTACGTTATCCTACTGATCGTCTTCCAAGTTGGGTTCAACGCCGATGCAAGGACACACATAATATGTAGGTGACCGTGTTTCAGTTCTGGAATGCTCGGCTGTCGAGTAACAGCATAAACAGATATCATCCGTCCGATCCTGCCTGTACAGTCGACGGGAGTCAGGCAAGATCTAATATGTACGAGTCATAGACGACGTTTGGCGGGACTACCGAGACAAATAGGGACGAGTTAGACTAGGCAACACAAGACATTGCCAAGCAGCAATCGAACATTTGACAAGGAGCTAATACCGAACGAAACACCCCCTGCTGTAGCAAGTACTGGACGGCGCTGGCCATGACACAATAATACTGCGCAGCTGGGAAGGAGTACTGCCACATGTCGTAAATGATATTTCCGGGCGACCGAAAGGAGGACGGCACTTTAAGTAACCCCCCCTCGAGAAGGGGGACACGGATAAGATCCTCTGACAAGCGCTGGATAGGGAATCGCCCAATAGGAAAGGCCCGAGACGCCACAGAACCTGAGGCCAACATGTGGCGTGCTTGTGGGAGGACGCTTGCTTGCATGCCTGTGCACAGTGGGTTTATCACGGGTGAGGAAGTGCAGCGTGTTTGGCGTGTGGTGGTGCGGAAGCGAAACAAAGCATCCAGGATTCCAGTAGGTCCACTGACGGGACAGGCCTCGAAAGACGTACTGGTCCTGCGAAGGTGTGGTAATCTCGGCGCAGATGACGACTCATGTGGATGATTCTCTGTGTGGCAACTGAGGCGCGCCTTTCGATACGAATCGTCCTCGGGCTGCGCTAGATCCTGTTTGTCGGAGAAATGGATTACCAAGTACGACTCGATCCACCTAAAATGTGTCCTACGTATGGCAGGCAAGAGTCACGGGGAGCGGGCGAAGCGTACGGGATGGCGGTGGAGACCCCGGAAGGCCCTGGAAGGGTGTCCGGAGTCCGGTTTGTTGCCCCAGTGACTCCATCAGTTTTTTATAGCGCCCGAGTCAAACACGTCCAAGTCAGACAGTCAGTATCGCCTCCTTCCAGGTCCTTTATTATCCCCCTCCGCCTTCTCTGTCTCCTCCCCCCCGCCGACCATCCGCCCAGCGTCTCCCACGTCTCCCTTTCCCCCAGAAAACCACTTTCACCGCCCTATCCCGTCCGGATCGACCGCCACCTAGTCCTTCTCTCTCTAAGCAGAGAAGAACTACCACAGGGATAGTCTAGAGTCTCTGCGACTTTAGACGTCCTTGCCTACTCCCTAGCCGGAACGATGTACCGGCTTATAGTGTCCCGCTCCGAAACTGTGCCCACCCTCGCAATCGCTACCTTCAAACTTGTCTCGGTCGTCTCTTTTATCATCCCCACGAACACTATGCTCCCACCTGCTATTTCTATGTTCTAGGTAATTCTCTCTGCCTCGTCTTATTTTTCCGTTCTCCGCGCCTTTTATCCGTTCCGCTCTACGACTCGCTGCCAATATGGTTCGACCTCCCACACATGCCTTTGCCCACAGGGGCACCCCTGCAACGTCATCTCACTCTCGGGTTCGCTGGCAACCCTACCACGCCACAGTTCAATCCTCCCACACACGCACTCCTCCCTATCTACCCACTCCTGCATCCTCCGTATCCTCGACCTCCCCGTCTCCCCTTCCCACATGCGACGACCGTCCGCGACATGTCCACTCTATTCCCCGGGACTGCCAACTCCGCGAAGCACACAAGTCCAGATATGCATTTAGCTTAGTCGGTGAGCTCTCGTCTCACATTCCTTTCAACCGACTGCAGGCTTAGAACACCATATCAAGATCAAACCGTGAAGTCATTATGTGACATATGGCAACCCCAGGACATTCCCTCCGTTTTCCTCACGTCATGTCGTCCGGCAGTCGCTATGTCTTCATTCTCAACACACCCCTGCCTCGCCAATCTACAACTGCATCCTCCGTCGTCGCAAACGGCTTATCCTTCTCCCATCGCCTCTCCGCTGACACCTTGTCCCCCGCCTGTCGCTCGCGCAGGCGTCCCTGCCACACGACATCCAAACGACGATATCGCATCCATGAAAGGCTTCGTCCATGAGGTTCTTCGTCGCTCGCGGACCTCTGGCAGTGTTTTGCAAACTGCACTGTGCTATCTCGAAGCCATCCGTCAGAAAATTCCCGATCTTGTACGCCAAGAGAAGCAAGGACCCGGAACCGCATTAGAGGACAGATCGGCTGAGCGATCTATCCAGGTAGAGGACAGCGCCATCACTGCCGATGATACTGTCCTGGATGGGCCTAGATCCGTTTCAGGCGATGTCACCTCGTCCGATGGCTTCCTCGCAACAGTTCGTATCGGTCATGCCGTGCACTCTACCAGTAACGTCTTCCTAGACCCACGACCGAACAGGGATTTCCCTCCGGTACAGGAACCCAAGGCAAGCATGAGGGCGCTGCCCCCCCTACCCCCCCTTCCGTCTCCCCTTCTGTGCCCTCGTCGCACGTTCCTGGCATCGCTTATTCTCGCGTCCAAGTTTATGCAAGACCGATGCTATTCAAATCGTGCGTGGGCCAAGTTGTCCGGGCTGCCCCCTCGTGAAATTGGCCGCTGCGAACGTGCTCTCGGCGAAGCTCTCGAGTGGCGCCTATGGGTCGGAAAACTGCCTGCAGCGCAATCCGACCATAGGCGCTCCCTTGCGAAGAGCAGGAGCGAAACCGACATTCTCACAGCCAGCAAGTCCCCTGAACCGTTCCTGCCAACGTACGATCGCATGGAATTATCCACGCCGCAGTGGGACCCCACGTCGCTGCCTGTTCCAAGGTCAAACGCGCGACTCAAGAGACACGCAACACATCCCAGCATCAGCTCCTGTAAAGAAGAACCTTCATTGGTCACAAGCATTGAGGCGATCGCAAGTTCACCGTCAACGTGTACGACTACTCCATCTACACCGGGCCTCAGTTTTTCTCCGACTCCAACTGAATCTTCGCTCGGGGATCGCACTATACAGATATCGAGTTTCATGGACGTTCCGACGCCACCGCCGGGTCAGTTCGCCGCTTTCGCAAGTGCGCAGAACGATAAGGTGTTGCTGGCGTCCAATGGTCCATGTATATTTTCGACGTCTCAAGATAGCTCTCTGTTATCCCGTCCGTTCGAGGGTCGAGTCCACATTCCGACCAATGTCCTGGGCTTCCCACTCCCACCATATGGTGCTATGTACCCGCATTGGTCCTCTGAATATGCCTGACTATTTGGCTTGCAAATCGCCTATGCTGGTTGTTTCTGTCAGTCGTATGCCTCCCCAGCGTCTTTACTTGGTATTCCTTCATCCAATCTTGTATATGCAAGCCTCCTTTTCTCTTGTAAATTTTCTTTTTCTTGTTAATTTTGTATGAGCCTATGCATGTGTCGTGGCAGAAGTTGGAGCGGCGCGTTGAGCGGTTATGGACGAGAGTTGGTTTCCGTGTGTATTTGTACTGCTAGTATCAATACCCTCAATAGACTCGCTTACAGAGCGTTACCTTCTAGACTCCCGTTGGCACACACACGAAGCTGAGGAGGTACCTTGCGGTGTCTCATGAATGGCCGTGGTGCACGGCACTTTCTTACACGACGTATTGTCTGAGTTGAGCGCTCTTACAGCATTCTTCCGTTACCCTGTCAGCTAACGCCCAACTCGACAGCATTACAGCCCGTGTTGGATTCTCAAAGAGAGCGACGAACAATCCGAAGTAGCAGTGCATCCGCTGCAAACGCGCGAAGAAAGGCGGGCACAAAAGGCCGGTAAGGTATACTGCGCTATTAGGACCACCAAGGAACCCCGCGAATGTAGCGGCGTATGCCCAAACCTAAGTACCAAATTCCAAGCACCCTGCACCCATTAGTAGGTGGTGCATGAATGTCAGGCGGCCGAAGGATCCTAGATAGTCGTCCCTGTGCGTGGATGGTGCAGCATTACCCTAAGGGTTTGTACTGCCTAGCTTTTCCGGACCCGCAGTTTTCGCTGCCAAACGGATATGTATCTCCGGACGCATCATATGTACAACGTAACCCATCAACATAGGGAGCTCACACGGCGATCTGGAATAGCATAGATGATCGTACATAAACGCAAAGAAGTACCCAGGAAAACAGGTGGAAAAATATTCATAGTTCACAGTTCACATACAGATCGGTCCGGAGCGCAAGTTATACACCAAATGGCGAGACAAGATGAATGGAAAATGAAAGGTAAGCATGGAAGTTTGGAGAGACGAATGCCATTCGGCCTTGGCGCATCTCCTCTGGTGTACTCACTCGTTGAAAAACTCCAACGGTTCATCTTTGGTTTGAATGGCACGCCAAAGGTGTGGGTGGCCGTCGGCATCTCTCCTGCCCTCCATGGTAAATAGGGAGTGGAATCGCACATCGTCTGCACCCTGTTGATGAAGCCGTAAGTAAGTTTACTGGATTATAGGCATCTGTTGCAAAGTTTCTTTACCCTGTTCGGAGGGTCGTGGATCCTATAGAGATAGAGCGTGGAAATCGTGAGAGATCCCCAACACGACCAAGTTACTGGACAGGTGTGACATGCCCTACGTACCTTACATGGATGAATCCCTCCCCTAATTCATCCCTTACTGCCGGGATTCTGACCTTGCCGAAGATCAGGGTACCGTAGCTAACGGCACCCGTCCTGATCTCGACGAGATCGTCCTCGACGGTGAACGACGTGAGCTCTTCGTCGGACAGTCCATTCGCCCTCGACCACATTCTGGGCTCGTGGAGGTCCCAGTGGTGACGAGAAGCTTTCACTTCTTCCTTGATCTTGGCGAGAACATGGTTGAAGGCCTCGATGGCCCGCTCGTGTGGGGCGTGGGGGAGGGTCAGATTCACCTCTTCAGCTTCAGCTAACAAACACACTGAGATGAGAAAATACACGGCAAATTGAAAGAAAGAAGACGTCTACCCATCGTGCAGTTCACCGTATCAATGACGTGCTTGAGACGGGGTGTACATACTCCAAGCTGCGTATCTGCTTATCTAATCACTGGGTGACCAAACGAACTTGCCGTAATAAGATACGTCTATTGGGATGACATAACGAACACTTGCCCTTAGTGGTTCCACCCGTTTCAATGATTTTCTACTTGTCCGATTTAGCTTAGTCGTGATATTTTATGTCAAGACAACGAGGGTCCTTATATTGGTACTAGCTACCTTGGGTTACAAAATTCTTTTGTTTCATGACTGAGATTCTTGCATGTGCACCTTCTGTTAATGACTGCTTTCATCTCCCAAAGGCTCTTTGGCAGAGGAACGTGAGAACGGCGGTCGCACGACCGACACCATCCAGAAGTAACCTTTGATGCCATGTCCATCAAAAGGAATGTCATAAAACGTGCCTCTGTCACCTCACATCAAGAAAACGTCACATCGGAATCCTATACTATTCGGAGACCATCCTCTATGTGACATATGCTTGACGTTCTCCTTCCATTTTTTTCTGTTCTAGAAGTTTGATTAGTGAATGTAGGTGACAAGGGGCCAGGGCTGCTTAAGCCTTCGTGGCATCATTTTTATTGTATTTCTGGTAGTCTTGTACCACCACCACCAGAGCATAAGACTACGGGTGTACAGAACGCATAGCTGGCCGCGAGAATTATTTTGTATCGTCACCATGAATGGTGTAATGTCATATTATGTCTGGGTTATCGCTCGTCTCTGTTCTTTCCACTGAAATCGGGAAAACCTACTGCGTGTATGTAGTAAGCAGTAGGGTCAATACACATGTTGGAGTTCTACCCTGACATTTACTTACATCGCATCGGAAAATGTGGCGCCAAGTCGAGAGCTGACCTCAACGAGGGTCATCAATTGCGCGGAAGAGAATACAGGGTACCACTCCAATTGGATTAGCATAAAGCGAGGCACACGCTGCATCGTGCAAGGCGTCCGAAGACATGAGGTAGACTGACGGCGGCTTCGGGACAAACCCTATATCGACGTATGGCCAGTTGGCAACGTGAGCGACTGGGGACGATAAGCCTATTTGCTTCGCGCCGCTCCACTTGATATAGGTGAAACGTTACTGGCCCTCATTACAAACACGCTAGGTCCACGCCAAACGTTAGAACGACCCAATACCACACAATAATTAAGGTTGGTGGTGCGGCATACCGACAGCTCCTCAGTGAGTGGAACTTTGACTACGAAGGTTCAAGCCGCGGGCCCGTGACCACCCCTGAACGGCATCTTACAGCTACACTTACTTTTCGTCCAAGACCGTCTAAAACCCTTGATTAATTTAACTACCCCCATATCAGCAGTATAAGCCAAAGAAACACCCTGCTATAAGACGTGTACAACATGAACGAGGTAAAGACATACAGTCATATACACCATTTTGACGTCAAAGGCAGTGAGATGGCAGGCCGTCAGGAGGGGCAATTTGAATGGGAATCTGTGTGTGGGCACCGCTAACCGTCGTCAAATTACAGAAGCCGCACCATCCACTGCTGAGACACGTAGCTTGAATAAAATGACAAATTCCCTTTTGCAACGAGGAGTGCGGTGATGACACCAAACTCTCAACTTGAGATCCTTCGTGACTGAGCGCCAGTCAGCACCTGTGGATGTTTGATCCAGGCGTTTTCCAGACCTACAAAGGAACGTGAAGGGACATGAGGACAAGGTCACCGAAGTAGAAATGTCCCGTACCTGACGCACCCGATTGCTCCAGAGGATTCATTTCATACCAACGTAGCCCGTCGACAGTCAATCAACACCCGTCAGACATGAGTCAGTTCGGCGTAATTTTGTCTATAAAAGAGACCTTCAATGCAAGGCTACGCAAAAAGTTTTTTTCGGCGAGGGAATCTACCTGAACGACTGAAATGCCTGCACGATCCTGACACGACCGTTGCCATAAGCACAAGAGGCGATTATTATAGCAAACCAGATCAAGCTAGTAAATTCGGGTCTACTTTATTCCTATGCTGAGGTACACCCCCCGAGACTTGAGGGATGGTGCGTGTCGCAGCACGGTAGTTGTATGCGTCGGTGAGAGGGAATTCGAGAACATCACGGAAATATAGCTTCTACGGAGGGCTTCATCAAGATAGGGTCAATGAAGGAATCGGAAACAGACCTGTGCAACGTTCTGGTGCACACTCGGACCGTTGCTAGTATGTACGTCCACCTTCTGGAAGCCTGTCATTTGAATCTACCCAGATTCGCATCAAAATATACAGTTCACGATCGGAGGTGATGTCTCACAGCTTCTGCTTCCAGGCTGGACAAACGGTGAGACCATGCCCGAGCCGTGGATGGCACAGGATACGAAGGTCACAGTAACTACATAAGGTACGTCAAAAGGTACCGCGCGCCACAAAACCCAGTATGTATGAAACTGGCTCGTGCAAGGATCGGCATGAACTTGCGGGAAATACCGGAGTTATTCGACTGTGGTGGGAAGGTCAATATCAAGCTGACCTAAGTATTGGCATTCATAATACTACGTCGCCACCAATCAGCGCTCAGTTTACTCATTCTTCACCGTACACCCACCAGATGGACACACCCCAGTCATCTAGAAAGGTTATCGTCAATGATGTCGTACATTGCCAGGTCCTCAAGAAACAACAGCCACACCATTGTGCATTTCCTAGTTCTAAATGAGATCCACACGAAAGTAAAGCTGAAAACATCCTCGGAAATTGACTAGTCTTCTGTAGATCCGCCTTTATGGTCCAAGTTTGGTCATCAGCGAAGATCTACTTAATACATATCAGCGGAACACCGCCGGGGAGCTGTCCTTGGTCGACGGAACTCACATCCATCAAAGCAAAGGGACTGCCAACTAAGCATCACTCCGAGCATCTTGAGAATCATGCAAGCTCTCGCTCATCCTCTTTCTCGCTCTTCTTGTTTCACACCCGTCTGTAAGGGCCAGAACGAAGTGAGTGGATATGGCTCCTACTCAGTGCCTTAGTAGAAATGAGCCTGGCAGTCTATTCAAAATGAACAGCAGATTAGCAGTAATAAAAGAGGTCCTCAGACAGGATGCCACAACGCTCAAAGATTTATCGCAATAAAGATGGATCTTTAGGGACACGGAAATCATCATTATCATTGGTATCTAGGATGGTGATCATTAGACGAATGCCCCACCAAGTTCCTCTCCTGAGGTGTGTGATACTACAAGTAACATGAGTTCGAATCAAAACCTGCCTAAGGAGGCAACTTACAAATGGTTCCATTAGGTTTAATGCAGGAAGCATATGAGATTGTGCCCAGTGATGCTGTGGCACATGGTGCTGTGTTGCAGGGCGCATTTGAAGCTGGTGACCTTGGGATGGACCAACCATGCGCGGCGGGGGAACGTGCATCACAGTGGAAGCACTTGTGTAAGTTGGGTCGTAACGAGGTTGGCTAGGCGGGTATGTTGACATTTCGTGTATCGTAGAAAGACCACCACCAGTCTGGGTGGGGTGATGCAGGGATGGATAACCATGCGATGTACTAGGATATGAGATGAGCTGGTTGAAATTACGCCAACGGTGGCAGACTCACAGCTGTCGCCGAGTTGGATCAGGGTCAGGCCCGAGTGATGGTACGAAAGGTTCACTAGCAGCACATTTCAATGTAGAGCAAAGGATAAGAAAATGTAGTTTACCTGTGACGGCGGGAAACGGGGGGGAGGACATACTCGTTCTGTTGTCGACAGGGCGGGGTGCTATCGCGTGTGGGGGGAGTGGATGTCTCAGAGATACCAGAAGATTCTGCTGTCGAAGGCCTGCCATCGGTACTATCTTTCTTTGGTGTTGGCTTCTTTCGCGTCGATACACCTTCTGGCCATGTGCACTGGCGAGATAGTTAGACAAAATCTTTTTTTTTTTTCGAAATGGATGCCACCCACATCCCGCTGCCCGTGTGTACAACGCATGCAAATAGGTTTGGTCTCGTCGCACTGATGACCGTCGTCTTGCAAACTTGACTGATAGAACAGAATGTGCATACCTTTATTTTTTTAACGCGACAAGTCATGCATCCAGTCTTGCTTCTGGTGTACTTGGGCCGTTTCCGCTGCGAGTGTTCTGAGCGAGATGGGCCGTTGACGTCGTGAACAACACCTGGGGCGTGAGCGTGAGGGTAGTAATTAGGTGGAGTAGACATATAGCTGTTAGGGGTGGTCGGGCTACGGAAAAAGCCCATCAGGACCGGCGTTGAGAGTTAATAGAAACAACCACTGACTATGGGCCACTGCCAGGAATAGAATGCAGAACGGGAAGGAGGCTGTCGGACGGTTCCTCCTTCATTGTGTGCTATAAGTACCAGTGCTCTTGGATGAAGGTAGGAAGAGTGAAGGGGCGAAAAATGGATGGAGAATCCACCATTGTCACGGACCCGGAAATAGTCTGGATCACTAATTCAGATCTAAGGGTCGTGTCGTGTTGTAACAGCAACTTGGCATTTTCAGAACAGTGTCATATAACAATTTTATTTTGGGAAGGTGGGGAATTTTTAATAGATTTCCACACATGCCTTGGAGTGTTCACCTGCATTTCTCGTAAATACACTTGTAAGGAGAAAAAGTCGGAAAACAATCGACGACTGCGAGGAGGCGGAACAAAACCACATGGACGGGGATGTGCCTAAAGGAGCGCCGCCATGGATAATCCATATGATCTTGCCTGCTAAAAGCTTTCGAAGCTGCGTCTCGGACGTTGTATGATAGACTTGCAACCCCGTACATAACACGTCTGCCCTAAACCATCTTTCCACGAGTTTTTTTGATACAAATTTGACGATCTATTTCCAAATCCGGGCCGATCTCCTGGCCAAAAAGCCCGCGCTGTTCCTGCCCGTACACTTATTTCCTCTCATTTTGATTGATGCGCTTATCCGTTTGAGGAAGCTTGTCGGTCTGTATTGACAACGTGGTCGATCCTTGTATCAGGCGATTGAACGGAAATCACCAATACTCATGCTTTCCGTCACTAGACCATTCAAACAATAATGTATAGTCTGACATTTCCAGCTGTCCTCCGGACACACTGTTGAGCTGCGCCATCCAACTTCCTAGTCTTCCGTAATATGAAATGCGGCGCTACAATTGTGAAGCCCGTTGTTAGTATAGTCACCATGGTACGACTAGTTTCGATCCTTAACACCGTATGTAAGGTTTCACACCTCATACAGACCACTTTCAGCCAGGTCCCCGCACGACGTCCAGTCGTGTTCGTTCACGTACATACACACCTTCTTTCCTCGGCATGCCTTCCAGTCTAGTCTCCACCCTAATCTCCATTCCCGTGGTGTTCCCGTTGCTCTACATCAGTTCTTGTAGGAGACCCTAGTCCTATCCTAGTTCTTTCATTCGCATCACCAGTCTGGCGACTTGTATCGTTGAACGAGATCCACACTTTGGTACATCGCTGACTGATGTAGATTTTACATATGTATGTAAATAAGTTGGAATGGTCCATGAGTTTGATCTATTCAACACGTGTTGGGACACATGGTAGTCATTTAAAGAGGGTCCAACGCGTGTAACGGACTTATCAGAAGCCCGCCATACACGATGATAGAAAATATTCAGTTTGATTTGTGATTGGGAGCACTCCGAATAAAAGGCATTCGGAGGTGAAGCGATCAGAATCAATGGTTTTTACGTCCAGCGATGCTTTAGCGCTTTTATATTTGATAGTAATGGTGGCTTAGAATACACCTAGGTAAACTCAAATCCGCTCGAACACAAACAAGCCGAACTCGAAATAGGTACCCGAGCAACTTAATTCGGAGTGGTACGAAACCCGTCACAGCGACGTACGTGAAGGAGTAAAATTTTCTGGCTACCTTGCTTCTCAGGCGATGCAGGGCCAACGCAACGATCCATGTTTCCCCCCTTTATCATCAACATCAAAGTACGTCAAATTCACGTATATTAGTAGTAAAATGCTGTCCACAGTGGTGCCATACCTTTCTCCACAACAACGGCCTACGGCCCGTGAACGCCAGGGCGTTGGTGAGCAAATCACCATATGTAGTAGCGACTAGCGCCAAACACGTTTGCATTCTACAGCATGACGAACTGGGGTAGTGTACCACAGTTGACTTAGGGAGAGTAAAGATGGCTTGGTGGCAACGAATGCCTTGGCCCTTGTCCGTAAGACAGTATTATGGTAATTGACCGAAGAATCTTGTAGTTCCCGAATATTGGATCTGGGCTTCTCCTGCAGCCAATAGAGATAGGTATCGGCGGAGAACACCTTGCCCATTATGTTCATGTCAGCTAGTATAACATATTCGGACGTTTACACTCACATTCCTGGCTTGAACAGTGGTCCATATTCCACGGCAATAGTCTGTGGTTAGCTTATTTTGCTCAGGCAAGGTGGCCACCACTCATAGAACAGAGAGATCGAGCCTGATGACCATCAGAAGTAGCGTAACGACTCTGGCTTGGGCAGGGTTAAATCTTATTAATCCGTCTGGGTTATTGCAGACCAGTATCGCGCAAAGCCAGAAGTTGTGCAGAATACGCCACCAAGTGTAACAGCGTATGTCATGCCATAGTTAGCTTGGTAGTGGTTCCTACCATTGGCATCGTCATAGTCAGCCTTGATGTGCTTGAACCTGGCAAGGTGTCTCCGGCACTAACATAAGTTTTATGTCGGGCTACTGACAGAGAGATGGCGGAAGGCTCGCCCAGAATGCACGGACGGTGTCTTGGATATCTGGAATCATCTCGACGGAGGGATTGACTCTCGAGGTGAATTTGTACTAAATGTGCAACCCGCTCCTTGGAGAGTGTCAGTTTAACCGCTTCCCATAAAGCTCAGACTACATATGTATCGTTTGGTTAATCTGGGGAACACGACAGCGGCTCAAATCGCGAATCACAGTTGCCGATCGTCGCTAGACTTTGTTGTCAGTTTTATCTGGCATCGCTTGTACACCCGATCACTGCGAAAGATATAGATGTGTCGAGGTTCGCGGGACGATATCGCTTATATGCGCAGCCCCGGTGCCTTGGAAGAGTTTTATGGTACAGGTACAAGCCAGCGGACCCCGCTACCCGCTCCCTGCTAGTGTGAGCGTCTGCACCGAACATATTAACGCCATATCTGCCGGATGTCTTTCCTATTAGCTGCAAGTCACTTCTAACTACTAACCAAAGACGACGTTCGCTCGAAAGGTTGCATGTAACAGGCTTGGTTATTTTCTTCCCACTTCTGCGTCTACCACACCCTCTGGTCGGTTAGTATCTCCGACAAGCAGTACCTTCAGTTGCACTACTTTAGGTACGTCCTCCCCACGGCTTCTAACATAGTATGGGTTTTACGTGCCAATAGGGAGAGGGTAGCAAGCTAGAACTCGACAAGAAGGTGTGAATGCTTCCTGTTGCCACCTCCCAGAGTCGCGTTGGACCCTCTTTCAACTGCGATATTATATTCCACAGGATTGCAAGATGGTATTTCTCTTTCCTCCCGTCTGTGCCACAGATGAGCTCCATTATGGTCTGTTAGTCCTGTTAAGCTTCGTCGAAATCCGATAAGCACATCATCCAGCTGTCGGCCATAATGGCAATATGTACTCATGGGCAGCGATTTAGGGCACTACAAGAGTGGGGTAGGCTCAGGGAACTCGACTAGCCACCTCCTGGTAACCAAGTGCTCCGTCGCAAACTCGGTGGGAGCTTCCACACTGCCACCACTACGTTTGGATGTGCGAGGAACAATTTTAGACATGTCCATTTGATTGCAACGCGTACATTTGATATTCGTCTGTGAGATTGCAGGTGCATGCATTATTGTGATGGAAAGGAGAAAAAGAAAGCGAGTAAGCAAGAAATGGCACAGGCGGTAAAACTGGACACAGCAAATGACTACACAGGGTGATCAAGACGAGATGATATTGTCAACGACCGCGGGTTGACCTATGTAAATGGTATTTAGGGTGGTGTTGGAACCCAGAGGCCGCGGCTGGAGCTAGGGCGTGAGCTGTCGATGGACTAGTGGTCAACGAGGACGACTGAACATAAATACAAGCGCTCACGTATCGCTTGAACTGGTTTGGTTCTTGTTCCATCCCCAGACTTCGCTAATCCATCTTGCCATGGGCACCTCCTTTTTCATTACGCCAACAATCCAAGGGTGTCCGAGCATTTCCTTGGGCGTTGGACGAGTGTTGTGGTCAATAATTAACCTAAAAACGGGTCAAAGCGGGCTGCAGATGACAGGACCATGAGCCACGAACGTCTGCCTGACAAAATCTTTCATCTCTTCGCTCCATTTGACATCGGCTTCGTCAGCAAGCTGCGGAGGCTAGAATAGAGGTGGGATGGAAGAATTCTCTAACAAAGCCGTAAACTTACATCTCCTTTAGTGATATAGACAAGTAACTCGATCGTTGTTAGGTCTTCTGGGAACGGATAGCGATTTTGAACAAGCTCAAGTAGAGTAATGCCAGTTGACCAAACATCTGCGCGAATGCTGTATTCCTTGCCACTGATCCGCTCCGGCTAGGATTTCGCTTTTCAAACAGTACCCCTTGCCCCTGAGAAACTATGCTCACCGCCATATAGAAACTAGTTCCAGTGAATGTCCCAGCTAAGGATTTGACGAGCACGCCTGAAACCCCAAAGTCGCAAAGACGAACAACGCCTTGACTGGTCAGAAGGATGTTGGAAGGCTTTATGTCTCTGTGAATAGTCCTGAGAGAATGAAGATACGCCAACCCAGACAGAACCTAGGCAAACCATGAAATGAAGTCCAATGGCGAAGCACGAATAACGAATCACCCCTTCGGCTATACGTCCAGTAACCCTTTCACTGATACGCGCACCCCGTTCTTTGATGCGTTTACCAACAGCTTCTAGGCTACCACCTGCACAGCATTCCATCATAACTTTGACCTCACTGGAGGAGGGAGACATGTAAGCCCCGTAAAATTGGATGATATTAATATGCTTCGACATGGAGGAGATCTGGAGCTCGCGTTCGAGCTGCTTGAGCGGTGCCTCGCGCGTGGTGATTGTCTTGCGTGCCAAGATAAATCCATTCCGGGTGTCTCTGACCTTATGAACTGCTCCGCCCTGCCCTTCGCCTAACCTGCATATCTCCTCCAGAACGCTATCGGACCATTTAGTAGATCCGTAGGTCGAAGTCTCCTCGGCTGCTGGGTAAGAATCGATGGATGCTTTCTCGAACACTGTAACGATGTCCGTGATGGTGTTATCGCTGGCATCGCTATGTTCCGGAGGTCTGGGAGTCTGTGCTTGGTTGTCTGACGGCCGAACTGTAGCAACGCCGGGGTTCTCTCCATCTAGGCCAGGTGGGATTGAGGCAGGACCTTGGTAATAAGTGCTGATACTACCGACGCCGCCTGATAAAGGAAGCTGAAGCCTCGGTCGCAGTCCATTCGCCCTTGGGGTAGGCGAAGCCCCTGGGATGAGGGGCCGCGACGGAGTAGGCGACGAGGACAGTTGCGATGCAGGCGATGGGGGCCGCAGCGCTGATTGATCTACAGATGCCTTGCGAATCTGCAGAGGACGGGTTTCTGGGAGAGGGGATTGGGAACGAATGTTCCTTGGTCCAAGAGGACGAGAATGTCCCTGATGCATCGCGACGCTGGTGCTGACTCGATCTCAATCCACAGTCGAATGAACGGAACGCGTTTGCGAAAGCGCATTTATGTCGTTTGGTCAAGCTCTGACAGGATATACACCTTGTGGACGAACAAGACATGGGGAAAAAATAAGGCAGTGTAGCCAAGTGGTTACGGCGTCACGTTTAGGTCTTGCACCAAATCCGTGATGGGTTTCCCTCGCGAGTTCGAATCTCGTCACTGTCATCACTTTTTCTCTGGCCGAAGTGCTGCAATACGTTTTGCTCTTCGAAGTCCTTTCGTGAACTATGGGAACCATGTGCTACACAGATGTGACCGAGCCCGACTGGCCTTTGAACTTTGGTGGGTAATTATGTGTGTATCCCTGCCAGCCTTGGTTGAAACCTACCAGTGAGTCTATGTAGAAATGTAGAAACTTCCGAACAATGTCGGCATCTTGCGTGCCGTGTGGTATGGATCCGTTGGTTCTTTGTTTGGTCTTGATGTGAACTGCACACGGCGCTTGTCCTGTGTGATCATCAATGGTGTGCTATGTATGTCGTTGCTATGTGGTTAATATACGATAGTCTTTAAGTCCACACCCGGCGTATTGTCGTCGGATACATAAAAACCTTCCAAGGATATTTGAACCGGGACACAAGACATGGCGAGCACCTCTAGCTCTGAGCTTAGTTCTGGGGGTACCAACCCCCCTGCTACAACACCACCCCCACCATCCCCGACAAACACCAGGCGTCGTCCAGTCCCTCTACGGTTACAGAGCATCGGAATTGACCCGTCCGTGCTCGTTGGGAAAATGTTGATTAGGATAAGCCGTTCGCCAAAGCACCCATGCATGCAGCTGCATTTCGCAGACGATACATCTTACCAGATTTTGGTGGACGGCTATGACCCCATTCATCGGTGGGTTCACATGACGTCGACCTCTTTCAGGAGCAGACATTTGACTGGCCCACCCTTCGTCTAGTGGTTTGCCCAAAGCGCTCGAGATGGACCCAGTTCTAGAGTCGCTTCTTGACGCAGCGGAAGGGACGGTGGAACTCACCCGAACAATCGACCGTTGTAGTCTTGTCACTCTGACAGACAAGGCCTTCCAGACGAGCCAGAGAGAGCATCGCTGGGATCAGAACCACATAGGGGTTGCGTTCAAGTTTAGTGAAGACCAGGTGTGGCACTGCGTTTGGGCCACACTGACCGATCACGAGAACGGGACGTGTGTCTTTCGCAGCTACGACGACGTCTACCTCGACCAATTACAGCGCTCCCCCCGCAAACGCCACTCTCGTACGCCGTCTTCGCCAACCAAACGTCGCTAATATAGAACACTGGACGGTATCTACCCTACTCTGCACCAATTGACATCGCTGTTTTCGTCATCAAATCATTGTCCTTATATATGCATCTCACAGTGTAACTGCTCTGCTCTTCATGTGTTATTTCCCGCATTTCACCCCAGTCATCAATTTCGGCTTGTTACAGGACATGGACTCGATCTCGATGTGGCACTTATAGTATTGTACGCATAGGCAAACACTGTACTGGTTAACCACATCTCCATGTACAAGTAGTGCCCGATCATACCCTCTGAGAAGTCTGCGCTGTCTGTGTAGTCACCTGGGCCACTAGTCGGTTTGTCTCTGGCTCCGCTGCTGTGCACACACATGGGGAATGTCAATTTCCGAGCTGAATACCCATATGTAAGTACATGTGACGGCGCCGGTCCATGGCGCAATTGAGAGCCGCTTTGTGGGACGCGGTACGTACAACATGGTCTAACCTGAACGAGCCATTCTACGGTGGGCGAGGGTTGGCATGCTCCTCCTAATCTCCTGGATGAAAGTTTATTCACGCCGACCTGAATGGGGCCATTTCAACTAAGGAAGGTGGGGTGAAGGTTGAGCGCTATTGAAATCCAGTGCGTAAATGGGGTTTTTGCCAGGAAACTCAGCTGAGCGCAAGGTCCTTCGCTCAGTTGGGAGTGATCTAGAGCCAACAGCAGTGTGGCTGTAGAGAGATCGACGGGGGGCAGCGATGCAGACCAGCACTCAGCTTGTACTATCACCTCAATGCCATACAGTTCCCGTGCGCAGCAGGGCGTCTGAGCTAACTCGGATATTGGAAGCTGTGTGCCTCTACGAAGGAGAGTCATTTGCATTTCCGTACTGCTGATATCGGTACCTAGATGGCACCAGGGAGGTAGTCCATATCCCTAGATAGCTCATATACACACTGGACGGGTCTTCGGCGACCTGATAATAATACCAGGATGTGACAGTGGCCGGGATCACAAACCTCACCACGCGCGCCACACGACCAGATGGTATGGTGGATATGATATGGAAGCACCTCGTAGACCCGTGAGTATACATGCCGTTCAGAATGCCCTGGTTGGTGACGTGTGCACAATCTCGCCAGGTCGTGTTACTCGGACACGAAGACATGTCATAAGATGAGTGTTGCGACCATCCAACAGCATGATAGCTTGCCGGAACGCGGGTCCAATCATGAAACAGACCGCCCTGGCCTAAAGAACCTTGAGCCCGAAGAGTAATAATGAGTGCAGACGCATGACAGATCCAATGGAAAAGAACAGTCGCCGTACGGCACATTGTCAAAAAAAGAGCAGATAAGACGCGTGAGCAACACTCCAAGTGGAATACTTCCGGAATTACGGTGCATTCCGAGAGCAGCCACATAATATGCCAACATCGCGCATCAGACCTCTTTGGTCAGGACAGTTAGTACGGGCATGTGTGCAGAAGTGCTAGCAGGATGAGTGCATCATGCTACGGACAGGGTGTCGTGTCGCGCACTGGTGCAAATCAGGGAATACACTTGAGGTTCTCACGTCCCTTACTCTGGCTGACTCTCGCGATGAAGATGGAGAGCCAGAATACCCCTGCTGCATCCTCTGCACGAGTTTCCTTCGCATCTTTGACATCTCAGAATCTAGGGACAGTCCGGAAACTGAACTCTGTCCTGTTTCCCATCAAATATAGCGAGAAATACTATCAAGACATCCTCCACGCCGACATTGAACCCTTTTGTCAGCTCAGTCCGTCCTTTTCGTGCTTAGTATCCATCCGTTTCTCACAAGTGAGAAGTCTATTACAATGATATTCCCGTAGGAAATATTTGCTGTCGATTTGAAGAGAAGGACTTGTATCTGATGACCATGGGCGTCCTGGCCGTGAGTAGGGGACCGCCCTCCGTTACATTGCACCACTGATATTTTCGATAGCCTTATCGTTCCCGGCAGATTGGCTCCCAGGCTATCGAGCGTATCATCAAAGCTGCGACCTCGCATGCCAAGCCAAAAATCAACCGGATATTCCTTCACGTACAGGTGTCGAATGAGGATGCGAAGCGGTTCTATGAGCGGCACGGCTTCAAGGAAGTGGGCATACACGAGAACTACTACAAAAAGATCACTCCTCGTGACGCTTGGATACTAGAGAGACAGATCGGGAGTCCGGACAAGTGATTGTATAATATCCGTGGATTATTCTACACATTGCAGCTGCCAGCCTCCTTCACCATGTCAGAAGGTTCGAGTCTCTGAAATATTCCCACTCATAATTTACAGTCGAATAGTCATATGTGCAAGAAGAGGGTACGTATAGACGGACGCGAGCGTCGGCAGGAAGAGTTCCGAGAGCAGCACGAGATTATGACACCGTACTAAAGACGAATAACAGGTGGACAAACAGCCGAGTGACCTCGACGTAACATGGGATCATCCTGTGATAGTGGCCCCCCCATCTTCGGGACGTTCACACGGGGGACCGCTACATTCTGATAGAATGGCGATTGATCAACTGCCATCTTCTTCATGCCCACAATGCTTGACGAGCTGACAAAGGTAAGGTAGGTTCGTGCGCAGTACCATGTGTGACCAATCTAAATGCATACCTGATGTCGTTTCAAAGCATCCTTGCGGGTGAAGGTTTTCCCGCAGCCTCCGTTACACGAGAACGGCTTCTCCCCTGAATGTGTCTCTCTGTGTCGTTTCAGATCGTGTTGTCGATTGAAGGACAGTGCGCAAAGATCGCATGAGTATGGGCGTGCAGGAGACGCCGGGTATTGGGGAGATCCAAAATAGGAGGACGACGGATGTCCACTAACACTCGGTTGCGAAGGAACCTGATGGGATGGATATGAATGTGATGCTGTAGGGTATTGCGGCGAGCTACTGCTCGGCGGAACGCGATCCGGTGGGGATGGGTAAGGCTGTCGAGGGAGACAAGTATTATGAGGAGCCGCTGATGCGTAGTGGGCCGGCGGTGGAGAAGGATAACCGCTTGCGTGATGCCCAGTCGCTGATCCATGCGATGGATGGCTCATCCCATATGGAACAGAAGAACTTCCTGGCTGTACTGGCGCTACGTTATGAGTCATGGTGGAGTACGTGTGAGGATAAGAACTGGAACTGGGATTGGGATTGGGTGGTTGGGGGTAGCGGGAGGGCTGCTGATTACTCCCTGCTATCCATTGTCCTGTTCGAGTAGCGTCCTGAGTATAGGGATATCCACCGCTGCGTCGTTCGGACATTTTGATGGCAAAGGGGCTCGGTGGCACGACGAGTGCTCCTGACTGAGCACTCCCCCTGGGGGTTCATATGCATTTCTGGAACCGCCCGGACACACGCAATCAAACCCGGTCGCGACTGATTTGGCCAGTTTTCCTTAGTCCTCAAACTGGCATAACTCTACAGACAGACGACGGAGGTAAGTTTAGGTGAGGTTACTCGATTAGGAGTATCGGTGCCTGTTAGCCAAGGTTGTGTAACTGACTGGGAATCGGTTTGGCAGTAGTTTGTAATGCTTAGCAGATGACCCGTAAGTATCATATCCCCCCCAACATCTTCTAACCAAACTTAGGCGACGTCTCCCATTGGTTTCGATATGTATGTACACCCAATTACACCCTCGTGTCACCTCTTTGGGGCATCAGGGATGTCATCATCACCAATCAGGTACGTGAAACTCGGCTTGGTGAAGTGACACCTTGTCAGAGGTTGCACATATGGCGGCACCAGCGTTGGTCTGCTGACCGAGACGTCTGGGGCCTTGCTCCCCAGTCGGCTTTCTGAGAGAAGATATCTCATATATACCTCAGCACGACCCCTCTGTGATCATCATCTCCAGCGCTCCATCACATCAAGTGGACAAGATTGTCGGAGGGTACGTTCATGCGCATGACGTGTTTCACTCTTCCTTGATATGTCAATCTGATTTCTCCCCACATCGGGAGTTGACAGTTCTAGGCACGCCACGTCCCTTTTATCGGTCCCTGGAAGGATACACACACATAAACTAATCGCATCACAGCCCTACTCTTCCGTGATCTTGAATTCATCAAAGGTAATAAGGAACAAGAGGGCGGATAATGAGGACGAAGATCTGCTGCAGATTGCTTCGTACTCATTCTCGTACATACTTTGAGCGCTTGATCCATGGCACCGTGTGCGTTGGTACGTTCCTGCGGTATCAGCGCCACGACTAGCCTCCCTGCCTTGTTCCATCGTGGCGCCGAAGATGCGCCCTTGGCATTACAGATTCGAATGGGGCGTGAAAACTGACGGCGTGCATCATTTACGCATATTTCCGAGCGCCGGAACAGTAGTGGTGGACCCCATCGACCCAACTATTCCCGTTTCACACCGTCGCCATTCACCCGGACAAACATACACAGTTTGGATAATTCATTCGCTGTTTGTCTGTCTTCGTGAAGCCGACCTGTCGGACTTCATCGCATCTGTCAAACGATTGTGACAATCGTATACGTATGTATGACTTTTGTTACGGTCAAGGTTCATACATCAGGGTAGGTCCCTGTATAGGGTGGCTAGAGCATCGGATGGAATTCATAATGTTCAACTTCAGGGGCCAACTCAGAGCTGGATTTCATTTACCGCGGCCACTTCGTGCGACATTCAGTGAAAGGGTAAGTGCCGACATCTTAGTGACATCTGTTGCCGTGTTAGATGTGTTCAGCGAACATAACAGAAGGGGGAAATATTGACAGTAATTAGAATGTACTAAGCGCAGTAACGGTATCACCGCCCTCTGCATCAAAAATGTTCTTCGATCGAGTGATGTGTAAATTGCCTCTGACACGTATTGTACATGACATACTATTCAATAACGTTGTCCTGTTGTGCAGATTGTCCAAATGCGATCCGCTGGTTTGTCTAAAACGGGCCTTAGCCTATGCTGGAGTGGATCACTGTGCTTGCGCATGACGTTCTCGTCACAGTACCCCCAAAGTTACACTGACCAAAGTTTCGCCGCCCGACAAAGTCGGGATTGGTTCTGATGGTGAAACGCACGACGGCTGACCCACAAACTCCGAAGAAAAAGAGAGTCAAACTACTATCCGGTCAGGCGGTGCTGGACCGCTACTTTGGGCGTTCGTCACAATCCCAGCGCCAACCGGGGCGGGGAAAGGGCAAGGAGAAAGTAGTAGATTCAGAAGAAACTGTCAAGGACGAGTCGTTGGCTGCTTCATCCCATGAGCAAATCGGCCACCTTGTAGCCTTGGAGGGAAGCTTAGATGTGGAATTAACCGATGGGACTTTGACGCAAGTTATTGCTTTGAGCAGCGATTCAGAGGGGGACCCTTCTGCACCATATGATAACACGGCCCATGGCCCGGACGTGGAGGGTGAGCTCGTGGGTGCTCGTGTCGAGAAAGATTCAATTGTTCAGCTCGACCCGCAGCGGAAGATAAAGACAGCGATCGGTGCTAATCTATCCACTCGCGGGTATGACGGGGAACGATTCCACTATAATCCCGTGGCTGTTGACCCACTTGTGTATCCAGTCGACAAAGACCCCTGGCCGACGGGGACACCAGCGCCGTACTCCTTCCTTGTTCATGCGTTGGTCACAATATCAGAAACTCGATCTCGTATTGCCATCCTGAATGCATTGACCAACACATTACGGTGCTTCTTGCTGCATCACCCGCCATCCCTCATACCTGCACTATATCTCCTCTCGAATTCGAATTCATCTCCGTATTCACCGGTTGAATTGGGCATCGGTGGTTCTATCATATCTAAAGCGATCCAGCACGTCTCAGGTCTGAGCCATGCTGCTCTCAGAGGGCTGTATGCCTTGCAAGGTGATCCGGGAGATGTTGCGTTCGAGGCCAAGTCAAGAGTTCGCACACTTATACCGCATCCGCCATTGCTGATTACGGGAGTATACGATTCTCTTCTAAAAATTGCCCATGTCAAAGGTCAAGGGGCAGCGAAACAGAAGCAATCGATCGTGGAACGTCTCCTGGTTACTGCAGAGGGAGAGGAAGTGCGATACTTAGTCCGCACCTTATCGCAGAATCTTAGGGTTGGCGCAGTCAGAACGTCAATCCTGACGGCTCTCTCCAGAGCGTTAGTACTGACACCACCGTCAACGTTAACACCGTTACCTTCTGACAGTTCGCCGTATCACGCGAGCGCTCGCCTCCTTGCTTCCGTCAAGCAATTCCCAACAGACACGAGAAAGACGGTACGCAATGAACAGCATGAGAAGTTGTTGGACAAGTTTTCTCTTGCGGAGGCATTGCTAAAACGTGTGTATGTCCAGCACCCAAACTATGACCATATTGTAGCGGGGATATTCGAAGGTGGTCTCGACGGTTTGCAAGAACGTATTCCACTTACGGTCGGTGAGTCACGCAAGTAGCCGATCATTCTGAAGGCTCTCACAGGCCCCAAATATGTGACAGGCATCCCATTGCATCCTACGCTTGGCACTCCTGTCCGCTCGCTGCAGGAGATCTATGATCGGCTGGACAACTTGCCGTTCGCAGCCGAATTCAAGTATGATGGACAGCGTGCACAAATCCATGCAACAAGAATAGTAGATGACAGCCCTTCTGTCCATATCTTTTCTCGTCATTTGGAAACTATGACGGACAAGGTATGTGTCTAGCCTGTATTGATTTCTTGTCATCCTCATGGATATCCAGTACCCTGATGTAGTTTCCCTCGTGAAGACCATGTTCGGGCTTTCACTTGGTTTGAAGTCCTTCATCATCGATTCGGAAATCGTTGCAATAGATCCGAGTACAGGAAACTTAAAATCATTTCAGGAACTCGCCAGCAGGGCGAGGAAAGGCGTGGAGATCCGAGATGTCAGAGTTTCGGTTTGTGTCTTTGCGTTTGACTTGATGTACCTGGACGGAGAGGTGCGCATATAGTTTAATTATGTCCAAGGAGTGGCCCATGTGGGCATTGAGTTCCCTCCGACAGGTTTTGTTGGACCGCCCTTTCCGCGAAAGGCGTGCACTGCTACGGGAGAAGCTGCAGCCCTACAGCCCGAAAGAGCCAAGTTCAGCCCGTCTTAGACACGTGGAAAGCTGTGAAAGCGCACGGGGGAGGGAATTCATTGAACGATTCTGGAGGCAAGCCGTAGAAAATCAGTATGAGGGCGTCATGATCAAGGTCTAGTGTCATACACGGTGTATTAAGATGTCCTGTTGACCCTGCCCCTCTGCAGCTTTTAGATAGCGACGATACTGAGGGAGGGCCGCCGCAGAGTCAGGGAATGCCCCGACAAAGACGACAACTTACATCAACATACGAGCCAGGTAGGTCTTCAGAACTGGATCGCTTGACGGGTCGTGGACGTGCTCTGAATTTTTAGATAAGCGAACCTCCGTATGGCTAAAACTAAAGAAAGATTATGTAGAGGGTCTGGGAGACTCGCTTGATCTGGTTCCTATTGGAGCATACCATGGGAACGGGCGCAAGGCGGGATGGTGGAGTCCCGTTCTTTTGGCCGTTTGGGATCCAGAGAAGGAAAAATTGGTCGCTGTTTGTAAGTGTATGTCTGGTGAGTCGTGAATATGATGTCATGTCATGTCAATGCAATGTAGCCATTTACTCTCTGCTTTGCACAGGTTTTCCCGACAAATTCTATAGGGTATATGTTTAGCCATTCTGGTACACCAGCATGGTCGTTGACATCAATCCATGAGTAGGCACTAGCTTCGAGGTATCAGGAAGGGTCAGATGACTGCTCACGCCGACCACTGTGGGACTGCGAGACCGGTGGTACGGTTACCCTTTTTTTCTTCTTGGGAGCTAGTATAGGCTGAGACCTGTCGGGCTACCCAGGCTTTCGACCAGATGTATACTTCAGACCGCAAGAGGTGTGGGAAGTGCGAGGCGCTGAGTGAGTCTGGCGTGTGCTCGAGGAGGCCACATCAGCGACTGATTTCTGTACTACTCAGTATAACGATCAGCCCTGTATCGGTCGCGGCATCAGGTGCGGGGCTGCGCGCAAAGGGGCTCAGCTTAAGATTCCCTCGGTTCATCCGAGTAAGGGAGGACAAGCACCCGTGGCAAGCGACCACTACCCATTGCCTGGCTCGAATGTTTCGAGAACAAGGGAAGCACGTCGATGGTGATGATTTTGACGCCGTTGCTGTGGACTCAGAGTCTGACAATCCGAGTGAAGAAGAGGTGGATATCGATCTGTAGTCTATACATCCAACTATTCCACAAACATAACATTGCACAATGACCTTAATATACTGCTCTGGTGTACTGTATTTTACCTATTACATGCCCAACCAGCAATTCTTGCAGCTGGCACCTATTCTATAGGGGGAGATGCTTCCATATCGACCTGAGTTCGCTCAGTGACAGTCTGTTCATTTCGGTGGCCAGAGACCGCAGATGACTAGGAGAGGTTTCTTGAGCTCCGAACCCTCACCGTGGTCAGGAAATCCGCTGGAGATGATATGCTCTAGCCTACCATCCTGTTGCGCATTCTTCCAGCTTAGATCTTTCTGGGCGGGGATCGCCTGTTTCTGGAGAAGGGCATATGCAACAAGAAGTGCGTATTTCATAGCAAATGTGGGTAACGAGGTGTCTCTCTGGGATTCGACCAGCGCAAGAATTTCGTCGCATGGGATAACAGCTAGTTTAGTGACAGACACGGGTAGACTACTTGCCTTGCTGGACAGGGCGGTCCCCAGCTCAACTCCAGAACCACGCCTTGCACGAGCTTGAGGTTTCCGTCGACGGACTCCACTGCTAGGACCTACAGAAGGGCCCGACAAGTACTTTTGACACAGGGTGATTTGGAAGGTAAGCACTGAAGTCGTTTTAGGGAGACTTGTCATGAGACGCGAGATGACTTGAGAAGCAGACGAGTGCAGGCGTGCAGTGACGCTAGCAGTGAACATAGAAGCGTCAAATTCGGTTATATGAGTAAGATTGATAAGCTATGGTCAGTGTCAATGGAATAAATGGCACCACCGAACAATGCGATTACCAATGCAAAAAGGCGAGCACCTATCGCCCGGTGTAGGCCATCGTCCTGTTCCATACAGAAGAAAACTATGTCGAGGGCTTCATCGACGTCTTGTCTAGGGCCGAATCCACCCCTTGGTGGGGGTATCTGGGACAAAAGAAGCGGGGAGTACTTCACTGCGGTAGTCGTCAAGAGTGATCGAGAATTCCAAAGTTGGACCCACCATCACATTTCTGCTCCGTAAAGCACTCGTCTTTCTCGAAAAGCGATAGAAGCCAATCCAGCACGGGCCAAGCATGCTCTGCCACAACGGCTGGCTGCGATGCACTGTCGTTGCCAGGGTCAACATTCTCGACGTTGGTAATGGATCTTCGGCGTTTCTTTCTCACGTCTTGCGAGACAGGAACATGGTGTTTGCGCTGGATAAACCCTTCCTTGACTATAGTCCAGCAGTGCTTGCAATCCCTGATGGAGTGTGATTCTCGAGCTATAACTGAATCCTCGTCACAGTCTTTTACAACTTCCGGTTCCAGACTACAGCCATCCGCAGTCGTCACGGCATGTTTGAGTAGACCTCTAAATAGAGCTTCCGGAGTGTTCGTAGAGAGAAAAGAGAATAAGACGCGCTGTGCTGACTGCGAGGCTACGAGAGTCGGTGTAAAGGATGTCTTCGTAAGAAAGTGCTTCTGTTTCGAGGGTGACCCTTGGAAAGGTATTTGCTCTTGTTCATCGGCGTGATCGCCCGAGGAACACGGAGGTGGATACAGGGCAATGTAGAGAAGCTGACGAAGGATATCACTTTCGTTACGACAGGAAGGCGAGTCAGCATGCTAGGAAGCTAATTCAACGGATGCTTACGGTGGTGGTTTGAACGCCGGCGATCGGAGAAGGTCGAGCATTGCTATGCCAGATTCATACTGGCCTTCCTCAAAGCAGGTATCGACGAGTCCCCTTTGGTTACGAGTCATTTCGCGTTCCTCGAGACCATTTGTTTCGCTTGGGGGCGCCGACATACGTGAAAGCAATGAGCCAGCGACCGCGACTGTAGTAGTAGCAATTAAAAGGGACGAAGAGGGTATTATTCCTCGTTTACATAAAATTGCACACGTGACACGGGATATAATGAATATGATATGCCAGGAATTTGATCGCAAAATCAACAGCTTCCCGAAAGATGTGGCAGACTACTGAATTGCATCAAGAGTACTGAGCTCTACCACGGACGAAACGTGGCTGAAACATCTTTGTGTTCGTACGGTTGAAGCCCTCTCTATCTCCTCGCTAATGCGAGGGGAACTATTATAATGGGCGCCTTTGAAAGTGACGCAAGTTCACCTGATGGCAGCAGCCCGTTTGTACTCGCTCGCACAGGCGCTTCGTAGGGTAAAGTAAGCCGAGCACGGAACTTCATTCGCCAGAATGCCATAGATTCTTCGGTGAGGTTAATGCTTCATGCAAACGAGTACGGTGTTGGACGCTGGTTCATATCCCCTCGAGACGATGGCGTTAAACACTGCCTGTCGCTCCCGTCAGATCATCGCACAGGCTTAGCCACCCTTTTGAGGCGGCAATCATAGCAGAAAAAAAAAAAAATCGTAGTGCAATGACGACCGTGACGGTCGTAAAAATAGAAGAGAGAAGTCGTACAGCGCTGATGCAGATTGCAACCCGTGGAGGTCTGGGTTTTGACGTTAACTAATAATACAATGTTCGTCGGAGTTGACAGTAAATCGGTATTTCCTGCTTATCCACACCACACCACTGTCCTGTGCAGTTGGAATTAAACCGCCCATACCTCTCTGACACCTCCCAAGTCGGCTACTTGTATGTACCGATGCTGACACCCCTGCGGCTGACCAGTCAGCTACAACCTCTACACAGGTGGATGTTCCGCAAGACACGTTTCGCTGACCACGTTCTTAGGCAAGTTCCCCGCGGAATGTCTACCCGGGCAATCGGATCACCAGGGCCAGTAGAAACTGCCATGCGCGAGAAGGTGAGGTTGTGTCTTGGTTGATCCGGACGATGTGAGCCGCTTCTGAGTCCGTCATAGCTGACCACCCTCCTTCAACCCTTGCAACTCACCATTACTAACGAATCGCACCTCCACCGCCACCATGCGGCAATGAAGACTCAAGGCGGTGGCAATGGAGAAACGCGTCAGCACCGTTTCCTCATATCAACCACCTTATTTGCCTGACAACTCTTCCGTGTGAATCCCTGGGTGCAGATTTTACTGTGCAAATCGTTTCAGATGTTTTTAATGGGAAGGTGAGGCAGTCACCGAACTTTACAGGCCGGTCACTCACTCTGTTCTTTAGAACACAGTGCAACGTCACCGGATGGTTTACGCGGCCCTGTCAGATGAAATGGCACAAGGGCTTCACGCCCTCTCCTTGCGTGCTAAGACACCTCAAGAGGTCGACTGTACGCCGGGTGCTGACTCGTGATAATGACCCTGTCTCGGAGTCACTGGTTGGTGTTCTGTGGTTCGACAATCATGAGGGAGCCGTCGTTTAATTAATGTGCCGCCAAGTGCTCCTGGCGGTGGACCCTCTATGGTCTCTGCCACATACTGCGCTGGTCTCACACCAAGATGTTGTGTTCCACCCTCAACAGCTTTGGCTGGTTCTAAATTTTAAGAATACTTGTCCAAAATCAGCACAACAAGAACTTACAAATGTGGGGTGTTGCGGGAAATGTGCGCTTGCCATCACTGGTGTCTGATCCGCGCCTACCATTATGAGATGCCGGCTTGTACGAAGACACAGGGAAACTATGCATATTGCTACGCTCGAGTGTGCGGTATGCACGCAGTTGATCACAGTCGTGTGCTGTGTCTTTAGGCTCGTGTCCACGGTTTTGTCCCACTAATCCCGCAAAATTGCCCTGGGTTGATCCACGTCGGGCGGTGCACAGCTGACCCCGGACGACGATCAGAGGGCTGCAGTTGGTTAATTACGTCGTGATACCATTTCGATGTATCGGCCGCTAACACTCATCGCATTTAGGTGGCCCGGTGAAGGTGCTTACCAGGTTCAATGTCCAACGGATCTCATCAGCACGCAACTACCGTCGTGCACTGTCGGGCTTATGATGGCGCTAGAGGACAGTATAAGATATCGAAGCCGTAACCCATGCTAAACGCAACAACACATTAGTGGTCCCACATATCCCATCCCCCTCGTCATTATGTCTAACTCTGGTGGATCTCGAGGGGAAGGACGTCCGACGCTCCCTCCAGTCCGTGATCTCTTCCGCGGTAAGCTCGACTTAGTATTCTCGCGGAGGACCTAAACTCACTGTATGTAGAGGAGTTGTCTCGCTCACCTCGACCTCCGATGAACTCATCTCCCCCGTGGATCATTCCCGCCGTAAGCGGGGAACGTGACTCTTACAGAACGTCCACTCGAGCTGGCCCCTACCAGGATGGTTACCTTAGTGGTCCTTGCCTCCAGGTCTGTTCGCAAATAACCATGTGTTATCTGCTACTGAGAAATGTGCACCTAGTCTTCTGCTAGCCCTTCACCATCCTCTTCGCATTCGCGACATGACACGCGTGTCACACCCTATTCAAGCTCATGCAATAGTCCAAGCGGTCGTGATAATCCAGCAGTCCCTCAGCATCCACAACATCATCACATGCGTCAAGAATGCGCGCCATTTGATTCAATGCAACGGAGGCTGTCTCATGATCACGTAGCTCCTCCACCAACACCCCATACGTATTTCAACCAAAACCCACAGCCCTATTCTGGGAATACCCACCTTCTCCCTGCGGGCGCGCCTGTTCGTCATGTTACTCCGGTACTTTATCCCGATAGCCGAATGCAACTCCAGCGCAGGGAAATGGTGGCAGGCCCAAGTACATCAGATGGTCACTATAATTCACCACCAACATCTGTATCTACCATGAAGTACGAGTGTGAATATTGTGGCAAAGGCTTTACTCGCCCCAGCAGCCTCAAGGTGCGCCTGTCAGATGTTCCTTTCCTGCACCGTTGCCTCAACATTCTTCCACAGATTCATCTCAACAGCCACACTGGGGAGAAACGTAAGTTACAGCACACCTCCTTGCCCTGTTTTAGGTTACATTTTGATAACACTCCCGTAGCATTTGTTTGCACCTACGAGGGCTGCGGGCGCAGCTTCAGCGTACTCAGTAACATGCGTCGTCATGCGAGGGTACACGCGGAACCTTCCGGACGCCAGAATGATGTTTCTGGTGATGAGCTCAGCGACAGGCATTCGCCCGCTGAGCATTAATGGTGCCGTTCCTCTTTTTGGGCACGAGGTGATACTGTTTCCAATGACGACCCTCTTTTGTTATTCATTACCTTCCTCCCCTGCATACTTTATTTCCACACACATCCCATATATCATTATTATGCATTGGTTTTCATCTTGTCCGTGACCATACCCATTGTTACAACTAAGCGTCAAGCACCTTGCATGTAGCACTTGCTGGTATCCTTCGCATATTCTCATCGGGATGGTATTTATTTCCCCTCCTCGCATATTTATCGCTGTTTCCTCGTTCTAGAGCACCGTGTACCTGACTGTTTCAAGTAGATAGACACTGTATTGAAACCCGCTGTATCCTTCCAAGCTACAAATCTGTGCTATACTTAGGGTCACTGCCCCAATTTGCGATGTTTCTGGACTTAGCTGTTCCAGGTATCGAAGATTCACTCTTGCCCGCTTGGTCGTCCTTGAGCTGTAGAACGCCATTCCTGTTGAGACTTCCATTAGAAGGGTGGAGTCGAGTCGTGGACTTCTGCTGAATTCCCGAGACGATGGACACAGCTTTTCTCATTGAGCGTCAGTGATGGAGTCTGCCCTCCAGTAATGCCTGTTCAACGTAAGCTTACGGTATGCAGAGCACGCTTCAAGCATGCGGTGGCAGTGAGTCTGTTATGCAACTGGGGACATACGTCTACCATCCTCCTGAGTATCTTGAGTTTAGTGTCCTTTAACATTAGGCGTGTGGTGGCCATCTTCGGGTATACTGGACAAGCTCGACGTAGAGGGGGAACCAGGCAGGGTTCAAGCCATAAATCACACGTGTCATTACAACATACATGAAAGAAAGATCACAGCCTTCATGAACGCACATTACAAGTACACGTCCGCAAATAGTTTCGTCATAACCTCCATGTTCTGGCAAGGAAGAAGCCTCCCGTGCGCCACAACACAAGGATACCATCGAATACGCGTCCTTCACGGCAAAGAATAGGGTCCTCATACACGCCTTCGCCAGCTTGAGGCTACAGCGAGATGGCACGGCCTGTGCCCGAGGCTCGCACACTACGAAACCTGGAACGGCCTCTTTCAGGTTCTCGACCACTACAGTCAGAGGGCAAGCCGAAGACTCGATCAGCACGGGCATAGCTGAAGATGCGGGGACTCTTGTGCGTAAAACCCGCAAACGCGAGGGCCTTGCGTACATTCAATATTTTTTCCCCGTGGACCTTATCTCGCAGAAGTGGATCTTTGGTGGTGTCAGCGGGTATACCGTTGGCAGGAGCTAACGGCTAAACGCAAAGAACACGTTGGCCAGCTAGATGGAAATACCAATGTACACATTACCTCTGGAGGTATGTCCGAGTCAAAATGTCTGGTGTCCTCGGGGTTTGTCAAGTCTGGCCGATAGGGAGCAGGATATCGGTGAATATTTTCCCAATCGATGCCGTTGAACCAAGGATGGGCCTATAATGCACATACTCAGGACAGTGTCACGTTGATGTGAGGTTCGTTTGACCTTGATCAGTTCAGCCCCGTCGCCAGTCTGCGACGCAGGTAACACGAAGCCGCTGCGGCGCGCCTGTAATGCAAGGGCCTCCGGCCGAATCACGGATGCTGTAGTGAGACTTCCGAGACGGTCTTCTGGCTCGCAAAGCAGCTGTTGCATCAAATTGACACCCTCGTGCGAAACATGAGGACGTGGAGGAAATTTGAGCGTATGTTTCCAATTAAGAATTTTTTGGCGAGTGGCATGACGCTGTAGAAGCGTGTATAACAAGTTACCGATTCGAGGTCTGTAAAGAAAGGGACAGGCGCACAGTGTTACTAACGAACGGAGGGTACCTGTGCAACGGCGCGCAATGAGTCACTACTTTAGACCCGCAATGCACCGGGACTTACCCATACAAGCATTCGAACATGATCACACCCAAACTCCACCAATCACAGGAGAAAGAGTAGCCGTTCCCCCTGATAACCTCGGGTGACACTATGACAAGGAATGGAGAGACCTAAGGCAGGGGTGACAAGAAAAAAAACTCACTATATGAGTTGGTTCCACATCTTTGGATCGAAATAATGGAAACATTAGCATACAGCACTCTAACTAAAGTCAAAAGGGGGGTTGGAACCTACACGGAGTACGCCAGCTTGTGCACATGTAAACAGGAGTATGTAACAAAATACTGGACAGAAATTGGGCAGGCCATATCAGCCAACATACCTTCCTGCGATTCTTTTCACGCCAGGTAAATATGCCGCCTTGGCCTTTGTCGCCTCCCATGAGCTGCTCGACTTCTTTTCTGTCCATGCGCCTTGTCTTGGTCCCGTCCAGAGAGCCGTTGCCGTCGTCAAGATCAACACCATGCTTATGCAACAAATAACGGCGTTGCTCTTCGTAATCTATGTTGGACGCGTGAGTCGGCGTGATAAGGGCACATGCTCCAAGACTGACATAACGTGTCATGTGCCCAGTGAAGGTCAGTACTGTTTGGGCTCTATTTAGTACAATATCAAGACCAAGGGGTTCAAGGTCCCCATGTGATGCTGTCAATACTGACGCAAGCCCAAAGTCACTCAAACGTATGTGACCTTCCGGATCAAACAAAAAATTCTATGAGAAGTACCGAGCAATTAGTGCTATCTGACAGTGGGCCTTAATATCCAACACCGATGACTTACATCAGGCTTAATGTCACGATGAATGAAACCATGTTTGTGACATGACTCGATTGCCAGGACCATCTGAATATCATGCGTTACTTAGCGAACAGCACGTAGTAGAAGAGGAGGGACTAACCTCGGCCACATAGAAACGCGTGAAATTTTCGTCGAAGACGTCCCGCTCAATCAGAAGATTAAGGAGATCCCCACCTCCCATGTACTCAAGTATCTATAATAGTATTAGATGAAATCAAAATGAAATCAGCGCCTCATGTCCCCCTGTTCGGAAGATTGCGCAGTGGTGATAGAACTACGGACCAGATACAGGTTATCACGGTCTTGGAAGCTGTAGTACAACTTAACAATCCATTCCGCTCCACCGGGAGAAGAAACCAGAGACGCAGACTTGAGAATGTCGCGTTCAGCGCGGACATGGCCTTCTTGCCCTTTTCGTAACATGTCCGTCTTGCGTAACTATGCGTGGAGTGTGGGGCAAGTATTTATCAGCCAACGAAATCAAATTAAGCTAAACGGTTAACACCTGTTTCATGGCAAATAATTGTCCGGTCGCACGTTCTTTCACAAGGGACACCACCCCGAAGGCACCTGTGGGGTGTATAGATATGTAAAGCATCTTCGATCCAATGCAAAGAAGCAGATACCGTGTCCGATAGTCTTGAGCTTAATGAATGCTGTTGCATCCACTTTCCTCCGGCGCTCGCGAAGATAATCAGTCTCATTCTGGAGCCATCTGACACGCAACACCTCTTTCTCTTCCTCGCTCAAATTCATAGCGATCATATCCCTCTCCATGGCAGCCCTTCTTTGTTCGCGTGAAGGCGGCTGTCTAAGGAGAGGAAAGTACATATTTTCAAAATAGATCCGGGCGGACACAGCCTTCTCCAAAGTAGCCAATGATGGAACGATCGATCGCTTACGATAGTTGGATGTTAACAAAGTGGGAGCAACCACGGCTGCCTCGCTACCATGTTCGTCTAGTTCTGGATGCGCTCCAAGAACATCACCCCAGGGAATGGAAGAGTTCGTCGGCTGACATGGCAAGCCTTCCATGGTCCCTATAGGAACATTCTCTCTCGCAGCCGTAGTAAGGGTCGACGAAGTTGTCGTACTGGCGTGTGGGCAATTTATGACTCGTAAGGGAAGTTGTGGGCCAGCTGTGGCAGGCTTCAGAGCATTTACGACTTCGTTTATTGCTCTCGCCTGGTTACTCTGCTTCACAAAGGATTTAATCGGACTTGCCCATCGCGGATCTAGGTTTCGTAAAGCTCGCCAAGTGCGACACGAACGATGTATTAGATGGGCTAACCTCCCAGCTTCCCCATCCCATCTGGGCCCCACCGGGTAAGGAGGGCTTCTGCCTGATCGGCGTCAGAAGCATGGACCAGGTGTCTGGAGAGCGAAGGACGTTTTTCGCAGATAAAGTGGTGAGGTCCACCCTAAAAGAAGACAGCCGTAAAGAAACCTACACGAAACCGGTTGGTGGGGAGACCATGTCCTTGCTAATCTTCCTTGTCTTTTTCAAAGGGGCAACGGATGGTAGAGCGGTGCTAGATTTTGCGTTATTCTTTGGATCAATCTGTCCATACCTAGTTTCAGCTGTTGTCTTGGAAGACTGCTGCATTTGCTGGGAAGAGCCCCAGAACAAGCGAGAAGGAGAGGGAGTCGGGATCATGGCCAAGAGATCATAAAAGCCCTTGTGCAGGATGGTGCCTGCTGGGAGCATGGGGGCCGTATCATCGTATGCATCTGAAGGGGGAGGACAGTAAGTGGTATACGGACAAGGAGCACCGATCATGAGTGGTGTTAGTTCATTATCCATCGGATGGCTATCGTAAGTGGCGATGGGCGGGCGGGGTAGGGGACGCGCAGATCGTGTCGCCATGGCCGCTGCAGACGGTGGGGATGGCCACAATCATGATAATAATAGATATCGTACATATCTAGTTACCACTTGCGGACCGCTCAGGCGACCAGCAGAGCGGATACTGACCGGGAAAAGAAAAAGAAAAGAAAAAACAAAATGCAAAACAAAACGTCCGTGAGAAGTTGCCCCTTCCGTCAACATTCCTTTTCTTTCTGATACATACAAAGTAAAGTTGACTGAGAACTTAGCCGCTTTCTGCCCATCGACGAGAGAGTAGTGACTGGCGCCGGCCATGACTTGGATCTTCTTGATGGCGTCCAAAACAGTATTGAGATCAAGAAGGGCTGCCTGCGTTTGTCTGACTTGGGTCAGCTAGAACAAGTGTTCAGATCTGCTATGGGATGGTTGTCAACGACGTGATCTCTCTCGTCACCCAATCTCAGATCAAAGACTCATCGTTGTTGTCCCCCGACTGGCACCAATCAGCGGTCACGCTTGGTTCATTTCCCTTGATTTTGCATTTCCCCTCGTAATCACGCTCTTCTTTTTCATTCTCGTCCGTCATATTTACGGCTCTGAGAAATGACACTATTTCTGGAGTCGAAACGAACAAGATCCTCGATCAGCGCGTCTCCATCAACGCGAACGGGCGTAGTTGGGGCGTATCCACCGTCGTGGGCCCGACGGTGTCCGTGAGCGGCAGCCACCTCGTGCGTGCTAACCCAATGTTTGTCTCTCTCCCTTGCTCGGGTCCCCAAACTGATCACGCAGTCTCTGGTGAGCGACCTACGTACGACCGAGTCCAGAAACGGGCTTCGGTCAATGCTTTTTCGGGCGTGGCCATCGGTGGGAAGATCGTGAAATGGCTGATGGGGTAGCCTGTCTCCTGTTGGTAAACACTTTTCTACTGACCTTGCAGCATGTCACGGAACAGGCCACGAGGCACTGTCCGCCCTTGCTACTGGGACAATGCAATTTCCGCGTGTTTAGAAATTGACACAGCATTCCTTCGACCCCCCCTCTCCTTCCGTTGCCCTTGCGGCTTGTTCCTTCTTTGGACTTCTCCGGAGAAAATGATCAAAGGGCGCGAAGATTGTCTCTGTTACATACAAAGTTCGTCCGAAATCCCCAAATGCGACACTCCTGGATCTGGAGAATGCTATTTGAGGAACCATGCTAACTTCATCTTAACTCCCACCTCCGATACATTTATTAGAAAGTGCTCATTCCGCACTCATCAACACCCGATCATACTCGTGCTTCCACCTGCACCCTTACCCTGCTGTTCACCACACCTCGTGTCAGACCATTTACCGGCCTTCATGTTCTCCTCGTTCATCCAACGGCCCTGATCATATTTGTCCGAAGTCATAGCCTCTGCTGCCAAAAGCCTCTCTTCTCTCTGCATCGGTCATTAGCACCCCCAGCGCGTGTCCCTTCATACTTATAAACCGAAATTTCTACGTTCATTGAACCATAATTTTCTGTCCTTCCTCTTTTGCCTATCTGCTTAACTTACTATGATGACCCCGAGGGAAGATCGTACATACGGGAGTGTCCAGAAATCTCGTAGAAGCCCTCCTGGAGGGGATTCGCAAAATAATGGTTTCTTTCAGCAGGGTGGGCGACCTGTGCTCCCTCCTCTTTCTTCAGCGTTTCCAACCACCTCACCTTCTTCAGGTCTGTTTTTCTACATAGTGTTCGTGCAATATGCTCAACTTGTTGGCTCTCCGCGTATAGTGTCTGGCCACTATTCTATTCCATATGTGCAGTCCCGGTCATCTACTACTAAGACCGACCACACGACGTCCACTTATCCCCAGTGGCCGTCATCAACCACTCGTGCGTAGTCATGCAGCCCAATCGCACGATGACTGATTAACTTCAATGAAGCTGTTTCTGCAGCGCAGCAGCATTCATCTCTCTGTTATGAGCACTACGATCCAAAATGCCAACAACCACAAGCATACGCGGCATGTTCGTCGCGGACGTCGTCTCTAATCCCTCCTGATCCCCATGGATCTTGTAAGCTCCCCCCCCTCAGCGTTCCTACGGCTCCCACTAGGGATGACCGGTGGCAAGGCAGCAGTTATGGTCCAGTAGGATCGCAAATGCACTACAACGAAATTCGCTCACCCACAGCTACCTATCCTCCGGAGTTCGCATCATGCCATTCGTCCTACTCATACTCCCCGATTACTGATTTTCGTGGCCATCAATATTCCATGCATCACCATCATCCGATGTCCGTAGGCACTTTACCGTCGGAGCGGGGCCTACCACCTCAACCGGAGGTCCACGGGCCATCTCCCTACGCCCGAGGTCCAATAACGGGCCGTGTGCTAACAGAAGAACCGGTGCCACTGGTGCCAACAACGGAGGAACCCGTGATCAAGAAGAAGCGCAAGAGGGCTGATGCTGCCCAATTGAAGGTTTTGAATGAAGTGTATGCGCGTACGGCATTCCCATCCACCGAGGAGCGCGCTGAATTGGCGAAGAAGCTTGATATGTCGGCCCGGAGTGTTCAGATATGGTAGGACGAGAGCATATTTTCTGCAGCTCTGGCTTATCGGTGAAAACAGGTTCCAGAATAAAAGACAGTCCACGCGGCAGACTAGTCGCCAGGCCTCGAATTCCGTCAACGCTTCTTCACAGCATCAGTCATTTTCCATGCCGTCCCAAGCAGACGACCCGACTCATGCATCGTATGGCGGCAATACGAGTCCAACGTCCGTACCCTCGCAGTCGTACTATGGATCTCCAGATTCTCGCCCGTCTGGTGGCAAGGATGCTAGGCCGTCCCGACCAGATGACCACAAATGGCCTCGGCCGGGGGGGGTATATTGAAGTCAATCGCGGCGGCTAGTGATTTTCAATCCATGTTTTCCTTGGACCCCTTCCGTATACCAAAAGTCGTTCCCTGGGCACCTCGGCAGGTTAACTTGCTAAGGACATCGATCGTTCATTATACTTTCTCTAAGCTACAAGCACGTCATTAATATTGTAAATAACCTGTCTATTGGTTTTGGTGACATCTCCGTATAGCTGTCTGTTTCTCCCTCCGGTGTACACGCAAGATAGTCGTTTCGCATAAACGTGATTGGCGCGTATGCAGTCTTCGCTTCCTCGTAGCTGAGCTCAGAGTGTCATCCCATGTGCGATCATGACCAATGATGTCACCCGATCTAAACCCTTCGAGATGCTGATAGGAACGCTTGAGATAGCGTCACAGATCATGATAGGTTTTCACACCTCCAGTGTGCGTGTACGTACGGGAAGGAGATTTCGCGGATCGATAAGATACACGCGGCTTGCCTGGCCGATGTAGGGTGATCGTAGACGACGCTATGCGTGGATTGGCTCACTTCACTACCCTAAAGGTCCGAGGAAATTGCGGCTCTCTACCCGAGTCTCAGGTGGCTTAAGGGAGGCGGCCAAAACAAAGCCACCGCAAAGCCAGCCCTGGCAAGTTGGAAGGCACGGCGTACTGTGGGCCGTGGATCCACTGGAGTTAAGAGGGGGAAACCGACCCGCTTTATGCTCGGTTTAAGGGGGAAGCTCTTCGCGTTGACATGGCTACTACGGTTGCCAGCTGATTACGGAGCTGTTGCGCAGATTCTGCTGAGGAACATTAAAGAGTAAGTCTCGAGAGTGAGATTTAATCGTGCTGGCCGAGGAAGCTTAAGTTTAAGGAGCTTAGATTTCGAATTCATTTATCAGTGCAAAATTAAGTTTTGTGGCGTTCATACCGTGATATCTCTCGGGTGCATTACAGACTTCGGGGACAGCAGTCCGACTATCGAGGACAGGCCAACGGGACGGCACGACGGGCAAGGGATGGAGTACAAGCTGTCTGGAGACTCCAATTCGTACGTGACAGAAAACAGACTATGCCCGTAGCGATGGGCTCGCACTCGGTGATGAACAAGGAGTTGATGGGCTTTTCGTTTTCTGATCCATGTCAGACGGAAGTAAATTACTTCATTCAGAAAAGGTAATCTCAGATCGTCGTGGATGCCTTCCGCGGGTAAATGGCGTGGGACCTCGGACACTGTTGAATTCATTCGTCCATGCTTTTCTTCCGTGTCCTCGGCCTCACCACGGACAGCGTTCACGTCTTCTCGTTCTTCGGCACTTCCGGCTTATCTTCAGGGCTACAATGCCTCAGCATTGCGTTGAGGACCTCGTGACGTGATCCGATCATCCGCAGGCTTCAGTGAAGTCCAGGGATCGGTCCAAATGACTCACGAGCCACAATACTATTAGACCCGGAGCATGAACGGGCTCTATGATAGTATATATGAGTAACATTGGCAATCCATCTTGGTGGTCTTGTCCATCAGCGGGTATCACACAACGTTTGATCTTCCTCGGCCGTCTTGCGGATGTACCGAGTTTCCGACATCGTATTGCCCAAACGAGAGCAACATCTGTGGTTTCCCCGGCACACATAGTATACACGGTGCAGGGGGGAAAAGGGAAATTCTGGACTGTGACATGATCAACCAGGGGTCTGATGAGTTATTAAGGCTCGGTTGTGATCGGTGGACCAAAGGATGGCTACCACTTGCACGGCGCAACGCCCAGTCCCTGATTCATTATGATAAATGCATACTGTACATAGTAGGCTCTCGTCTGACCGACACTTTGGTTCATCATGCCTACAAAAAGCATCCCCACCTACAATCACAGGACTGTTCCGAAGGAAGGAAGCCCTATTTGACCCTGCCGCTGTCGTTGTCATATTCTTATTATTATACGTAGTTGGGCGTAGAGCCATGCTCTGGCGGTCAGATAGTCGTAGTACTATTGCGCTGTATCTCCATCCAGTCGATGTCCACCGAGTGCGACCAGGAAGCTGTACAAAGATATCCCAGCGTCAGAACGTTCCTTGGAACGTCCCATTTACTGACCGGAGTTACCATACCTGTTCTTCTCCCATAAATTCTAGTGGGCTTACGATGTCACACTCTGACCCGTATCCAATATTCTTCGTAATGCTTAGCCGACAGGTAGTGTTAGTGTTTTACTCTGTGAACGACAGTCACCAGGCCCAAGGCTCCCCGTTGTCCCGGAAAAAAAAAAAAAATTAACAGGGTCAAGAAAGGCACCTTCAATGAATCACGTCGGCCATAGCCGTGTAATTTATCATATGAGCGCTTGCGTCAGAACCTTTTCTGTAGTGTCAGTGCCCCACAGGAACTCCAAAGCTGGGACTGAGCAAGGATACCCAATATTCAATAGGGAGTCTCAGAGTAGGTCGATGTGTATATCACTGCGTGCATGGACGCCAGTGTTAACGTTCGATGGTGCAGCACTGAAATTCGTTTCTACGTCTAATCTATGAATCCCAAACCCATCGCCATCATGGGATGTTCAATGCATACGCGTCGTCCATTGATTCATGGAGTTTAATCGACCGTCTAACCTAAATTCATCGGAGGAGTAATCGGGTGGTTCGCCCAACTTACTTCATCATGAAGTCGAATCGGAGATGAAGAGGTAATAGAATCAGAGATGGTTTTACAGGAGTCAGAACAACCAGGACCCTGAAGCCTAAATGTGTACGTGTCTCAAGAAAGTTATCAGTCCATTTCTCGGGGAGGGATCGTACGTTCGCTATCGCAATGCATGATGGCTGATTATCGTTGTTCGGTGGGTGGTCAGATGATTATGGGCAGGGCGCTCACTAGAACTACTTCTGCACTTGTAAGCGCGGTGAATCTGGAAAGACCACACTGCTATGTTTACTGTCATTCCTGCCCACCCTCACAGCTCGAGTTCTCAGGAAAGATCCCCCGTTATAACGGACATCGCTTTCATTCATGTATCTTGAGAACCCAAGCCGACAGGAGCTTATTTGGCTGACTTTGATCCCATCCACACGGATATAACAAGTAAGGCCAAGTGCTTACCAGGTCTAGATGTACGACGAGAAGAAGTGACTTGTGTAGGCCGTTACCTCAATCCTTTGCATGTCCCCGTAATCAGTTCGATTATGCAGATCATTTCCTTCGATGTTAATTATGCATCGATTTTCACCGTACGAAAGAAGAGACGATAATTGTCCACAGGGAAATTGTGCTATCCGTCATCGATCATGTTCAGACGTCGCTGTTCTAATGCCTCATGTGGCACACATAGGTAGATCTCCCATCCCGATATTGCCAAGAATATCAGAATGTTAAGGTCTCCGGCCTCAGGAACTGTAAGTTTACTCTGAGAGGGTTCCCGGGGGGAAAGGTGTGAAGACGTAATCCGAGTGGTTACTAGGACATCGATGGACACAATGAGCATAGCATTAATACTTGTTTCTGGGAAAACAGGAACTTCTGATCCTACTGATTGTCGCGCTGTAACCATCGCTAGGAGAGCCAGCCAACTTCGCGGGCTTGTGGGTAACGGCACCAGCGTCTTGATGGACGCCAGAACTGAAATACGGCTATTCGGTGGTTGGACCTCTTACAGAGTCGCGGCAGCTGTGGCTAGTGCACCCCACCAACCAAGTGGTCCTTAGGAGGAATAAATTGATCCAAAATAGCAGTCCGCAGAACTCGGAACATTGTTACTCAAAATCTGCTTACCGACATCTCGGAAGAAGTTTTGCACGTTGCCTGTTAAACCAAAAGGCGCCTTACAACTATTATTGCGATGTAGAGTACAGCCGTTCTGTCAAACTCTAAAACAATGTTTTAGTTCCTTGAGTCAGAGTTATCACCCTCCTGCTGCCGGAAGAAGACGCAATCGGTCCAACATGCCAGATGGATGGCAATCGGAGGCAGGGGGGCCAGTCGAACATTAAACGGAGCGGACATAATGATGAATCAGAAGCAGTGTGATACAACAACCATTGATATTCCACCGTCTGTAGTGCGCCACCCATGGGTGATGGGATACGAAATAGTCGGAGAAAAGACGAGCATGCAAGCCAAAAAATTTATGTCGTTGCCGTCATAGGTGAGAAAGGCGCTTTCAAGATACACTGAGATAACATAGTGGTATCAATATTAGCCCTGGTCCACTTCATTCATTTTTATGTTACGTAGGTCAGACCTCAAAGTAATTTGCATAGACAACCTGTCTGGGCCCAACGATGTCCAACCCACTTCGATAATCTAGCATATCCGATTGAACGATCACTCACAGGGGACTCTAGTTGGTCACACGACGTGCCTTCTAGGAGCGATTATCTGCCACAGGTGGGTAGAACGACCTTTACTATAGTGTTGACCTTTACAAGCGCGATCAGACAGGCTTTGCTCGAAGGGGTACCTGTCCACACTGCAATAGAAAAGAGATTCGAGCAGCCGCTGATTTGAATGAAGTACAATGTATAGTAATCAGAAAAGATGACATAAAAATTAGTGCATTTGTCAGTACGTTTTTTTTTTTTTTTTTTCTTTCCTTTTTTAAGAACAAGAAAAGGAAAAAAAGAGCAAGAGACGAGAAGAGAGCCGACCTTGATTTCAGATAGTACCGTTTCTCATGTTATCAAACTGGCTCCATTCATATCTCAGCCAGTTTGGACTTTGGTCTAGCGGACCCATAGCATCTTTGACAATCCTCACGAGACTTGCACCAGGAACAGGATCTTTACCATGCCCTCCCTCCATCCCTTCCCTTGGCTGTCCTTTGTCACCGCTAAGTTCCCAGAACATGCTTCCGCCCAGGCCATGTTCGCGGATCCAACGACCCTTCGACGTTGCGATGCCTTCGTTGTCGAAGCTGATCATCTCCCTCTTCTGATAGTCATACGACCAGCTTGCCATCAAGCGATCATCCTGAAACATGTACGAACCACGAAGCGGGAGAGCGCGGTAGTCATATACACCTTGCTCCCAACTACCTTGACCCAACCCTGAAAACGGAGTGGCAGGCCCATCGGTGTTCATGAAACTCCTGCCGTACAACGGGATTCCTAATATGAGTTTATGGGATGAGACGCCATTGCTCTTGTACCAGGCCACCGCATCCCCAGAGTTGATTGGTGGTCCGTATACATTGGCTTGGTGGTTGGCAACGCTATCCCATGAACCAGCTGTAGAGAGTACATAGATGGACACCGCATAGAAAGGTAAGCACGCCTACAATAGTCATACGCCATCAAGTTCCAAAAGTCGAGATAGCGGTCCATTCCTCGTATGTCAAGCATCCTGTAATTTTGCGGGCCACAGGGTGCAGCAACCTGGTTGTTTTTCAAGGTCAAGCCAATCTCTGTCAGCGGGGCACTTACGGTTAACAGGAACTTGTAATTGGTACTCTTATTCCGAGCATGGAGATCAAGCGCCAACCTCAGCTCCCTTAGCAGGTCTCGGTATCCGACAGCTTGTTCAGAATTAGACGGGTATTCATAATCGATGTCCAGTCCATCCAATCCATAGTCTTCCAGCAGCTTAACGGAGGACTTGACAAAATTTGCACGGGCACTGGGGCTGATGACTACGGGATGGAAAGAAGGAGAGTACGTCCATCCTCCAATCGAAAGCAACACCTTCAGATGGCGATTCTGCTGTTTGAGCTTGTAAATGGCTTTGAAATTGCCATACAGGTTTTTCCCGGGTTCATTCCAGGAATCGGAGGGGTAGTGGATATCTTTATCTGCCCAAACATCCGACAGGATAACCTCGCCTGTATCGGCCCTCACGTTGGCAAAGGCATAGAGTATATGTCTAGATTTATTTGTAGTGACTCAGAATGGGGAGTACACAGGCTGGTACAACACGTACGTGAGGTCCTGCACGGGAATTAACGAAGGGGGGAACTTCCGGCCATATATTCCCCTGTACGATGTGAATATGACGTGTCTGTATGATTGTTGTCGATTAAACATACCAATTGACAAAACTAACGATGAAAGTTGTCAAAAGAAACCGCCTAGCAAGACGTAGAACACATACTAGCCGACGCTGTACTTGTGTCTGGGTGACATGACTGGGGGTTCACCGCTTGACAGAATTGATGGCGAGGGCGCCTCTGATGTTATCAGGACTTTAGAAGGCGCTAGAGGAACCTCTTGGTTGCTGTACTCTTTGTCCGTCGAAGCCTGCAACAAGGAGTCTTGCAGAAAAAGGAATGAACGTTGTGCAAATTTATACGCTCCAAATACGATGAGACAAAGGACTGCGCATGCAAGAAATGTTCTGCGGATTGATTTAAAAGCTGCAGGCTCGTCAGTGGTGACTTGAGCGCTTTCGTCATCCGCAGGTACTGCTTGGTAGACGGTTGAAGAAGACATGACGCATGTGACCACACCTACGCTTGGTTGACCTCCGTCATTATGGATTCACACTACGCATCGTCCTCGATCGTCGCATGTTGTCCACTCCAACCTACCACATCTAGTATGCGTACTAACCCAGGGTAGCTTAAAACGAATGCCCCCTTCTCACTTTAATACTTCCGTGTACGGGTATCCATCCAGTTGAATGATGGTACCCAGAGTTATCGACCCCAAACGAGGAAACGGCGTCGACGGAGCAGCTGCCGATGTCGTTTTCTACGGTACGCCGATTATATGCCGTCCATGTCCCGCCGCATTTCGGACATCCCCCGCATCACCAAATGCAAGGCCCAGCTACATTTTCCTACTGGCTCAGAGCAGTCGAATTGAGCCTTTACAAGACAGCTAAGAACCATCGAACCCGCTACCCCTAAGATGAATTACATTTTGTAATTGATACATCCCCAGGTATTACCCCCACCTGTATAGTATACCGACGTCCTGTAAGATTCTATGGTTGGGATCATATTACGATATGAACTATACTGATCTCGTGAGCAGGAAGCTCGATACATCTATCTACCAATGTAAATTTCTCATTTGTCCCGGTCGGTGACTCCTTCCCTACAACACGTCTTTTCCGGGAGCTACAGTAACGAGTGCTAGGTCCAATCCCGACGGGCTTCGATCGTCGAAAGCAAGGAGGTGACCTCTTGGCTCTTATTGCGAATTTCAGCTGACACTAGGGCAGTTCGATCACATCAACCAAAACAGGCCACACAATCGAGGGGTGCATCGAGGATTTGAAGTAGCTTGCTTTACTATCATCCTAAATCAGGGATGGTCAAGTATTCGATAAAGATTCTCTGAAACAAGATGAAAACTCGACGCCCGGACTCTCGATGTTACATCTCAGCACCTCCTTCGTAATCAGAGCTAAGTGCGTTGCAGCACAGGATGTACATGTCAGATAAGCCACCGCCTCGCGCTTCAAGTAGGGGTGGTGGCCATGGATGCCGTAATGGCATGTCCATTGTGCGCCCTTTGACTTCAACTACAACAGGGCATGTTCCTTGAGCCATCGGGTTACTCTTGCCGTGGGGCGGAGATAGGAAGTTATTTGTACTATGCGAAGTATCCCAATAAGTTTGGAGCCGAATAGGAATTCACGTCGGCCAAGCACAGCATCTCTTGCAAAGAACCTCACAAAGCGAGTGCCTATATCTTAGGTGGGTATCAGGAAACGAATCGGACTGTTGGAGACTCAGGAGAAGAGGTAAAGAAAGTCGCAAAGACTATTCAGATACTTAGAATTACAACGGACACCTACCACTACCATAGTAAACCTTAGCCTTCTAGGCAACCGCGTCTTAATTAACTGCTTACGGTTTGTTGCGGTATATAAACAAAGAATTTCTCTCTCTCCCTCTCACTCAGGGGAAGAGGAGTTGTCCACGGGGAAGTCGGAGCCTACTTATGCAGGAAGCGACCGGAACACGCAAGTGAATGGAAACCTTACATTGCAACAAGCGCGTGTTGTCTCGATCTTATGTTGCAATCCCATGTCATGTTTCCAGGTTGTACTTGTTGTGTGCACTCAGTTGGAGCATTCTACATGTGTGCCCTTAATTGCAGTGAAGAGCCCCGTCCATAGTTTACTAATATTTACGCATAGACATCTCACAGCAGCTGAGTGATGACCCCTAGGCCCTATGGATCTCTGTCAGTGACCTGCATGATATGTATTAGCTGGGTGCTCACCTTGGTCTTTCCCTCTCTAAATAATAACTTCATGCCCACCTTAATAAATTCTGGTCGAGTAATGAATTCGAACTGCACTGTAGCTCTGTCTCCTGTACGCAGAACCCCTTGTGGATGGTCCATGGATATAATCCGAACCGTTTGACGTACAGCCTACAAGTCGCAATATAGCGAGATGAGCGAACTTTATGAGTGAATATGACGCACGCCCGAATGGAGCATAGCCTGTCAACAACGGGTTAATGTCAGCACGCCTTCTTAAAGTATAATATATCATACTTGGTAATTCGGTTGCATTGTAGTATTGTGACTAAGAACCATGAGTGAGCATTTGAGTAAAGTCATATCAACATATCAACATACTACAAAATGAGCACCTGACCCTCAAACTTACGCGTTGCTGAGACATCCCATAATTAGCTGAAAACATGCAGCCAACGTAGTAGACCCTTACCTCTTGGTGGGGTATCCGATTTATGAACAACTACCATCCCCTTCCTAACTGCTGCACGCTTTACTCGCTTCAGTGCTAAGGAGACACATTGTCCTGCCTCTGCAGAGACTACATCTGCCCTGTTTAAAGGTGAGCCTTTGCTTCAGCCTAAGTGGAATAAGGTGCTGTAATTCACCGCTTCCTTTGCATGCTCCGAACAACAGTAGCCTGAAAATGACCATTGGCATCCGGTCCAAATATTACTGGGTCGCCCGCCTTCACTCTACCGCTGTTGAGGATCCCATTGACGACCGTTCCGACGTATGGCACAGACCACACATCGGTAATAGAGTACTGCAGCAACGTGAATTCAAAACGCTCATGCCACTCAATCACATGATCTACCTCTAATGGCTGGTCAACTGCGAAGGCCTCACAATCATAATCGCTAGGTGGGAGAAGGTTCAAGAAAGTCCTAAGCTACAACCAGGGTTAGGTTGGAATTGCGAGATACAACTTAAGCCACCCAGTGCTTACATAATCCAGTCCCTCGCCAGTGACGTTAGATAATTGGAAGATTGGGCAAAATCTAGCGCTAATAAATCAGCAGAGTAGGCAATAGAGAATGAACAGTCCCCTGACTTATTCTTGCCGAAGATCTGTGATATTTCGACTGCAACCTCTGTTGATTTAACAAAAACGGGTGTTTTTCTAGCGCATGTCGGAGGGGGGAATAATGGTAATTTCAATGGATGCCTTACCTGCACCCTGGGCTCTTCAAAATCTTCGTCACCTGTTTCTTCGTCTCAGCAAGCACGTTCTGAGGCGTCATGTCAATCTACAAAAGAGTCAATACCTATATTTAGCGAACACAAATGCCAACACCTTGGTAATGCAGACAACAACAGGTACGTTTAAAGCGAGGGTAACGGCCAAGTGTTCTTTGGACATCCCAATTAAACCAGCATTGCCCCCCACCATCAAGATCACGCAAGATGGTGCCCCCGAAGTAAGTCCATATAGCGTAGTCTTCAAGTATTTCTCATGCCCAGCCAGATCTAGAAGAGGGGAGTCTGGCCGATAAGTCTAGCCAGAAGAGAGTACTTACCACTAAATGAAATGATTTTGGCTGACCGGGCAGTAATTTCCTCCCATCCGAGTTTGTCAAGCCGAACCGCATCCGAAAGGTGTCCACCAATCGGCTCCGGTAGCACCGGCGTGCCTGATACAGAGAACCCAAGTATCTAAAGCACAGGTCATGCGTGAATGCGATGGACATTCAAAAAATAGAAATACCTCCATTCCGACGCTGGATGTTCTGCCTGTCTCAACTTCGTGCTTATGTCGGAAAAGTGCAAGGCGGGCTCTTCCTCTTCCATCATCAAGGGCACCTAATAAAAGACGTCAAAAGGAAGAAACAGGGAAAATGCCAGGAACAAATACCTCGTGTCAACACCCCGAGCGTCGTCGACTTTCCCGAGTCTACATTGCCGACTACTGCACAACGTACTTCCGGAGTGGACGCAACGTTTGGAGGGGGCAACCGAAGTAGTAGAGTGGCCCGAGGATGCAAACCATCGATGCGAAACAATACTGACACCTATGTCAGATAGGACTAAATATGCGTGCAATGGAAGCCGTTATTGGCACTCACCTTCCCACCTATGTCTTCGACGACTTCCTCCATTCCCGCCAAGCATACATCAATGTCTTCCCTCGTTCGAGAAATGCCCGTCCAGTCGGGAGCATTGTCGACCGGTTCTTCACCAAAGAGAATGGTCGGGGGTGGCTGAACCCCGATTCGGATAATGTACTCGCCCCTCCGCTGCGTTAAGAGTGATGCTAGTGCAGTCCTTGCTGATCCGAAGTCATTGCTCAGTATGAAACCCTGCCGGATATCCGGTGCCTTAGCATTTCCACGAGCGTATCAACGACGGACGGGGGGACATACCAAGATGTCGTCTGCTTCTATCCATGACTTGGAATTGGTTGCATGATCCCGTGGACTGTCACCTGCAGATTCGGCTCCTTGGTGGCTTCCCTGCTTGGGATGACCTTGGCCAGGTCCGACAGGTGTTTTCTGTGCGCGTTGTTTGGCAAGGGCGCGCGAATGTGCTTGCTGAATCTCCACTTGAAAATCTCGAAGGGCGGCCATTTGTTTTGGCTAAGAAATAACGGACGGATGGCATGCTATGTATTGCAGACAGCAGAGTCAGTACCAAGTCAGCATTGGAGTCATAACTTTCCCGTTTTGACCAAGTATTGGCCCTGAAGCTGATCGAGTGAGAGAAGGCGGTCCATCACAAAATTAATATTATCTCGATCATTATGGTACATTACTGGTCCACAATGTGGTTTCCAATTCCATAGCTCTTGCTCAGCGGTGGTACTTTCGTATGTCGAGTGTGGAGTATACTTGACCACATAAGGCAACCATGCTTGGAGTCCAACAACAACAACAATAATAATAATAGCGTCTTATGATGCGGTTTGTGTGCAGACCACAACCATTGGAAAGCGGCTCACTGTTCCTGAGAGCACGCCGTCTGCTCCAGCTACCGTTCCAGACCGCATGACTTCGCAGTCGTCCCCTGTGGCCGTATGTTCGTCGTCTCCCGCTCCCCGTACGATCCGCGGGACTAAACCTGGCCTTCTCGACCCCTCGCAAAAATCGCGTCTCCTCCGTTTCCCGGACTCTGAGCTCCTTTTCGCGTCCTTCGATCCCAAGACTGCATTCGTTGACCACATAGAGCCCGACATACGCAAACTCAATATTAACGATGGCCTGCTGCCCCCAAAGCGCGTTGTAATCGAGGCCACCCCGAAAGGAGCATGTTTCTGGCGCTTCGTTCCAAGAGCGCGCCTAGAGGACGGCGTCCAAGATGAAGGCCTGTGGCCGCGTCTAATTGATATATGCGGGTAAGCATGCAAACCCGCCCACAGGCAGGCTTCATGCACATTGTTTATGTTTTCTTATGCTGCTGCCCTTCAATTCCAGAGAGCATATTTATTGCCACCAAGAACAGTGGGAGATTTACAAACTCGATCCTGCATACAAATGTGTCGTCCATTCTGGTGGCAAGCTGTCCTCTGTTATGGGGGTTGCCACATATGTCCACAGCACATCAGCAACTGAGCCACCTGGGTCCAAACGACGGCGGAATACCTCCCCTGAGACAAATGAACCAGCCCAATGCAAGAGAGCTCGCTCACACCATACCCCCACTGCTGATAGTACAAGTGACTCAAGCGAAACCAACGAGAGCAGCGAAGAAGATGAAGTAGAAGAAATGATAGTAGATGAGGAGCTAACCAAAGGTGCGCGCGGACGTCCATCTGATCGGAAACCCGATCGGCCCGGCCGAGATAAAATGCAAGCAGACCGACAATGGCGGTGGGAGCGGAATAGGAAGGCTCAGGAGAAATATCACCAGGAGCCAGCCATGCCCACCGAAGCGAGTTTCTCCATGCGAATCGACCCGCCAGAGAATTCAGCTGCGGATCGTATATCACCCACCCATGACCACATAAAACGGAAGGGTCTGTGGTGCAACTTTATTCGATGCCACACCGGCCTGACGTTGATGTTCAGGTAGCTCATCGGCTGCATCTGATGACGACAGCGATGCGAAAGAGCCGTCAAACCGCCCCACCGGACAAGGTACTCGATCCAGTAAACGTGTCCGAACCGATTCCCCTGAAGGTGCGCGTCACACCATGAACTACCGGAAAATACTTCGAGAACGAAAGCAATTTGAGAAAGCTGCGAAGTTTCGGCAGCGCTGTCAACCCAATCGTGATCCTATTTCCATGGTCAGGTCGCCCTTTGATTTTGTGCCGCCTGGTGAGTTTGACTGATTACTTACCCACTGCCACGAATTGACGAATACAGTCGAAGGCAATGACGACGAGGACGAGGATGGCGGGGCTGCACCAGCAGCGGATTCTCAACAAAAACAGCGTGTCGCCGAGGACGGGAACGATCCAGAGGCTGCACGTCAAGCCGAGATATCTGAATCCATCCGAAAAATGCGTGAACTCGAGAGGGATAAGCCGCTATGGGATGAACAGAGGAGGAAACGGGAAGCCCGCGAGCTCGCGGAAGAGAAAGAACGGCAGGCAAAGGCTGAGCGTCGAAGACAGGAGGAAGAACAGAGGAAAATGCGAGAACAAGAGGAAGCCGAGCGGGCCAGGAGACGCACGCAGGCGCAGGCTGAAGAACGCGCACGAGAGGAAGAGCGACGACACCAAGAAAACTATAAGCGTAGACAACGACAACGCTGGGAGTCTGGTCCATGGACGCCTGCTAGGGCTCTAGAGAGATACAAGATGCTTAGCGAGGCGTTTGACGCTCAAAAATTCACTTCAGGCGTGCAAATCACGTTTCATGATATCCCCTGGCCCGTTCTGCATGCTCCTTCACGTCTAACGGTCGAGGACGTCGACTGGGCTGCTGTGGAGGCATTCTTTGATGCCGTCAAGGTGCAGATGCGAGTGCAAGACTACAAAGACTTCGTGCAGAAGAGTCATCGACGTTTCCATCCTGACAGATGGCAGGCACGTAATGTTTGGGCTGCAGTGGTAGACGAGGTAGAACGTAACTTCATGGAGATTGCAGCCAATACTGTTGCTCAAGCTATCACGCCGATCTGGAGAAATATGAAAGACATATGAACACGACATACGACGTTGTGCTGCAATGTCGCAATATGCACCCAAGACCTACTACGTAGGTCCCTTAAATGCGCTTTGTCTTCTTACCAGTACGATAACGATTGGGCTCGACGGTTAGCAATGCCAGTGGACAAGCACGCCAGCAAGCAACTATAACAGTAAACGCCCTCCACCTTGCTTCTGTGGAGGTGATTATCGCATCGGTGGACGTTCTCCATAGAAACGCCACCCACGTATCAACCAGCCAGCGCTGTCCAGCACCCTATCCTCAGCTTCTAATCGCTTCTCGGATGCAATCAATGTCAGTTGCAGGACCGCCACGGTCTCTCTATGGCAAAGGAACGGTACCACGGAGCTTATCACCTTCCTGGGATAATACGATGATTCTGGCCACCTTCCCACTGAGAACCTTAATGAGGCCAACATACCAACTCCATCCATCAGAACGCCTAGTACAATAATGCTCAGGTGGATGGAGTTGGCCTCACTGAGTATGTAAACGAGTGTTGTTACGTAAATCCACAAGGAACCGATTAGGTCAAATGGCCGGATGCAATTATGTAATGCCGTAAACACAATAACAGTACCCCTTCCTCAGGGTGGCGTGCTGCGCTTGCTCATGTAGAACGATTTACTCCACCGCTGTGTGCGCGGTGTATGTCAACACCTTGCCGGGACGTAACGGAATCCATGACAAACTCCAGTCCTGTTGCCTTGTGGCACTTCCATTGATAAAGGGTTAGCCCTGAGTGGGCGGTGATTCCCAGGAGTACAAAAAAAATATATTGACAACTTCGGTGAATTTCTCTAGTGGACTATAGCGGCTGTTCGCAGGCTATATTTGGAGACGACATCAAGATCAGTGTTTTTAATAAGGTGTATCATGAACCTCTGCGCATGGAATGATAACTGATTGCATCGATTCGAATTGCGCGCTTGGACCCTCAAATCAAAGTGCAGCTGCAGCCCATGCACAGGTAAGTGGGAAGATAAGCAATCAATTAACAGGGTACGCTGTGGATCCCTGGACCGCGTCGATGCCGTTTGCCGTCAGGACTGCTACAGTTCTCAGAAGCGAACCATGAGTTTGAACACCCTAGAACTTGTCACCAGGGGGCGGCCTTCGGTTTGCTAACGTGAGACCGATGCACGTCGGTGTCTACTTGGGAAATGCGGTTCACATGCCCGCTTGCCCCGCATATATATAGGGAGAGCACATCTACTCCTTTTCCCCCAGCGAGGCGCCCCTTGTACCATTATATCTTCTAGGCTTATCGCCTGGTACGTTGTCAGCCATACGATATCATGGATCCACCTTCCACCCTCCAGCCTGCTCAAGTGGCCGCCGCCCTTGTCGAACAGGCGGTTGCCAAACATAACACTCGCTATGACAAGACGTTCTTCAAGGCGGTGCTCGCCGGTGTTATGTTATCCTTTGGTGGCCTCCTGGATTTCATTATAACAGGTGGATCACCAACCCTGTCCGATGCTAATCCCGGCCTCGTCAAAATTCTGGGTGGATTCGTCTTTCCGGTCGGACTCGTTATGTATGTTGTTCTCTTTCGCGAATTATACACCATCCTGAAGGAAATGCGTGTAGGATCGTATTGCAGGGGTTCGATCTCCTCACGAGTAACCTCATGGTGAGCACCTGGCAGTTCGGCAGTTTAGATCTCTAACCATATTTACAGATTTTTCCTATGGCAGTCCTGAGGGGTGCCCTTCCTTGGTGGAGTATCCCCGTCAACTGGATCATCGGTCAGTTTGCGATCGCGAACTTTGCGCAATTAGATGGTCTTCTTAATTCTTGGTTCTAGTTACCTTTGGCAATCTCGTTGGAAGCCTCTTCTTTGCGATCGTGCTTGCCAAGGGTTCGTATCAATGCTGTATGTCCGTTAAGCTGACATGGACGAGTATCTCTTTCTAGATGATGGTCTAGTCGTCGCCGATCCTTATGCCTCCTATATCAGAAGCTTTGCCGTGTAAGCTTCCAGCTTTCTTTCAAACGGATCGCCCTGATCTTCCCTCCAGCGCGAAGGCTGTGACCCCCGCTTGGTACCAAATCTTCCTCAAAGGAATTGGCTGTAATTGGTTGGTTTGCATCGCTGTTTGGGTGAGTGATTCCCGCACTATCCTTCACGGTCCCTAGTTGATTGGCCCGTAGCAAGCGACAGGAGCGAGGGACACTATCTCTAAGATTATTTCTATTTGGTTCCCTATCTGGGTATGTACATAGGTGATCCGTGCTGTTCAACTCATCGCCATCGGATATGTGCAGATCTTTGTCGCTTGTGGATTTGATCACGGTATGCACAACTGCACCGTTCACATTTGGTACAACTAACGGTGGGACTACATAGTGGTCGCCAACATGTTTTCGTTGCCGCTGGGAATTATGCTTCATGCCGATGTGCGTATTCCCTTCCTTTCGTCCATCTACCCACCTCTCACGCTTCCTCGTCCCCAGCTCACGACAGCTTATTATATCAAAAAGTGGGCATTTCGAGGAGGTCTTCTGTAGAACCTGTTCTCATCGCTCTTCCGTTTAAGGTCCTTGATTGCATCCTACCTGGGAAATATCGTCGGTGCCCTAATAGTAGGTTTGCCTGCGATTTACTTTTACCAGGGTGACTACAAGGCGGGGGGCTTGGTGGAGATCGAGGAAGCACGCGAGCATCTGGATGATCCGGTTTCTTCCGAGAAAAAATGAGCTTTGCTTTCTATGACGGTGTACTCCTATGCATGACCTTTTCCGTCTTTCTGTACAACCTCATCTGTAATTGTTCGTCCATGTTGTTTACGACTTGCGCTACGTGAAAATGATTTATACATTTTTTTTTGGCTGGACTCGCTGTTGAGATCATGGTACTATGCAACGGTAGTCATTGTGCTTCCCGTTCCCCGCCTTGATTTGAATGGGTCAGAAGATAATTCAGTCTTTATTCGGATACTTAAGCAAGGTGGATCGAGAAGAACTCCGCCGACGCAGAGTAAACTACGTAGCTCGAGATCTGCAAAGGTACAATACAAGCCCAGCCATAGACAGTGAGAAATTACATCAGGCAACCAGCAGGTGCATTAGGTCCATCCTCTTACCATCTGTTGACATAACAGGTGGATATTGAAGAACGCGCCTACAGTTCTTTTGGGGTGAGTTTCAAGTCCAAATTCTGGAGAAGTGGGTACAGATCATGGAATCGGTGTGAATGACCATGATGCTCCGTTGCAAGAACAAATACTCAAGAAGTGGCCTTCAGTCTACCTTCGGGACGAAACGCCGAATCTTCAAACCGACTGCGTCTGTTTGAGCACACTTTAAATTTGGACAGTCATATCTTTTCTGGAAGAACTTTCTACCCGCATACCAGTCAGCTTTGATATCCGAATTATGGTAGGGCCCAATTGCCACCGATGGGCTGTAGTTCTACCTATACTTTCTATGGCAGTCCGAATAGCAGGAGCATGGATCAATTTGGAGGGAGACGTTGTCCACAGAAAGTAAGTTGGTCATGGCAAGGTATATGTCTGGGTCACTACTGACAAGGGTCAGAGAGAATGACATGGTGTCATCAGCACGGAAAATGTCGAGTCATCCATACCACTACGACCGGAATAACCGTAGGCCACCAGACGCTCTACATTTAGAAACAAGATCTTTCGCACATTTAGCACTTATTTCGTCTATTACGGACGGACCTGAAAATGTATTCCGAGGAGCCTTCAGGGATTCAGCGTTAGTGATTTTTCACATGCGCAGGCCTCAGGCCTCTACATAGGAAGGTGTCTGCAACGGACACGAGTGCTGTAAATGAAACTGGGATACAATTAATTGTCGAGTTGAGACAATGCAATGTCTTTAATAAGTCCACTTTATGGGAGGTACGGTAACCGTCCGAAGACTGGGCTACTCGTGGTATATGCTTCGCAGTTGCGACGTCAACTTTATGCGATACTTTCTGAATCCTGCGCTGCATTGTCAGGAAGATGGGGAGGCCAATTCTGTAACGGTTCACTGTGTTCAAATCAATGTCGAGCAGGGATATAATAGGTTTAGAAACCTACGTTCGCATCTCCCAGACGTTTTCGCTGCTCTTCCCCATCCGTCTGGATGCCCACCACTCTGCCCTCCGTCGGATCCAGGCGTCTCTTTTCTGTTCGGGGTGCATCGATTTAAGGCTCATACAGAACTTGAAGTCTTCGAGCTTATCACCGCATTCAGACATACGTCCGTATCTGTACAAAGATTTGACTTGTGCATTCAGGACTGAGCATGACTATCAATTAACAGGCATGAAAAGTGAGGAGAAACATCATTTACGTGCCATGACACATCAAGAAACCATCAAGCAAGTTCATGCACCCTGGGATGTCGTCCACAGTCTTGTGTACCTTTCGCAGATAGTCCTCTTCTTGCTTCACTGTCCTTTGAAGGTCGATTTGAGGCATTAGTCCCTGACCTAAACAAAGCAAAGCAGCAAAATATTCGTTTATTTGTATTTTCCCGATAAGTCAGCGCTTTCAAACTCAGTTCATTGCAATGAGACGCGTCGCGACGCGTTTTTTGTTCCATCTACCACCGCCATGGTAAGCTGTTCCTTGGGATCCGGTGACACGATCTGACGGGACACACTCGCAGACTCCTAGAGGTGCTAAGCGCGCTCGTTCTCCCCAAATCCCCTCCAGCTCGCCTGCCCCGCGGCCAACACCGAGGCGACGAGAATCGGAGTCGTCGTTGCCTCCATCATCGCCCCCGGCCCCCTTCTCGGACACTGATGACAGCTTGGACGAGCGTGAGGCAGTGAGAGACTTGGAAGATGAACAAGAAGAAGGAGAAGATCTATTTGCAGAAGATATGGCAGAGTGAGTTTTATCACGTCTCTTCTACTACGTACTTCAATCTATTTGTTCAAAGGGACTATGCCCCCAACGAACTCTTGGATCGTTATTCAGAACAAGACATCGACGACGAAAGGGAATATGAAGCGATGTCAGCAGCGGCACGTAGAAGCGCAGAAGCAAAGATGGACCGAAGAGATAGGTTGGAGCGCAGTGGAAAGCGTGGTGCCCGGGCTGCTGCCCGTAGCAGGGCACCTCAGTTTTTGCAGAGCGATGATATGGATAATGAGGATCTGTTAGACGAAGGACTCGGTGTGGCCAGGATGAAACGTCGAACTCGTCGACAGTACGACGAAAGGCGGGACCTGGACGACATGGATGGTGTAGAGGATGTCCGTCCAGGGGCTTTCGGATTTTTGTTGTATTGCACTGACGCATGGATCCACAGGAAATACCTTTGGAACAACTTAGCGATATCAAGGCAAAATCAATCGCCGAGTGGATAGCAAACGACCGTGTCCGTCGTTCGATCGTCAAGCATTTTCGCCAGTTTTTGATGACTTACGTGGACGATAATGGTAGTTCTGTGTATGGCCAACGCATTCGGAACCTTGGTGAAAGTAGGTTCTCCAATCGAGGTAACTCTCAGCTCTGCTAATAATGAACCAGCAAATGCCGAATCACTCGAGGTGTCCTACCTTCATCTCGCACTTTCTAAGCCTATCCTAGCCTATTTTCTCACCAATTCTCCTTCAGCTATGCTATCCATATTCGACGAAGTCGCGCTCAATGCGATCCTCGTTTACTATCCATCTTACGAACGGATCCATTCTGAAGTACATGTTCGCATCGCAGATCTGCCCCTTAGTTCCTCACTCCGTGATCTTCGACGTTCCAACTTGAACACTCTTGTCCGAGTATCAGGCGTTGTCACGCGCCGCAGTGGTGTATTTCCTCAGCTGAAGTATGTCAAGTTCGACTGTCGGAAATGCGGTGCGGTCCTTGGCCCTTTCTATCAAGATGCGACCAAGGAGGTCAAAATTAGTTATTGTCCTAACTGTGAAAGCAAAGGTCCGTTCGCGGTGAATTCTGAGCAGGTTGGTGGACTCGGTGGTCGTAATAAATCATACTAAGAATGTCATGCACGTAGACGGTATATCGCAATTATCAGAAAATGACGTTGCAAGAGTCACCAGGGTCAGTTCCACCAGGCCGTCTGCCCAGGCACCGCGAGGTCATTCTTCTCTGGGATCTTATCGACAGTGCAAAACCTGGCGAAGAAATTGTAAATGCACCTCATGCCATTCGTGAGAATGTTCTGATCCCCCTGTAGGAAGTCACTGGGATCTACCGGAACAACTTCGACGCATCCCTCAACTCTAAAAACGGATTCCCTGTCTTTTCGACTGTCCTCGAGGCAAACCACATCAACAAAAAAGAGGATCTCTTTGCTGCGTTCAGGCTCACCGAGGAGGATGAGAAGGAGATCCGCGCTCTTGCTCGTGACGAGCGTATCCGCAAGCGCATCATTAAATCCATTGCACCCTCCATCTATGGGCACGAAGACATCAAAACTGCGATTGCCTTATCCTTGTTTGGTGGTGTCCCGAAGGATGTTAAGCGCAAACTCCGCATTCGCGGCGACATCAATGTCCTGTTGCTCGGTGACCCTGGTACAGCGAAATCGCAGTTCCTGAAATATGTTGAAAAGACCGCACATCGTTCTGTATTTGCCACCGGTCAGGGTGCCTCTGCTGTTGGTTTAACGGCAAGCGTTCGCAAGGACCCTGTCACACGAGAATGGACACTTGAGGGTGGAGCACTTGTACTGGCAGACAAGGGGACGTGTCTGATTGACGAATTTGACAAGATGAACGATGCAGATCGAACTTCTATTCATGAAGCAATGGAGCAGCAGACAATTTCTATATCCAAGGCCGGAATTGTAACCACCCTTCAAGCGCGGTGTGCGATCATTGCTGCCGCTAACCCGATTCGTGGACGGTACAACCCAACTATTCCGTTCCAACAGAACGTAGAGCTTACTGAACCCATCTTGTCACGCTTTGACGTGTTATGTGTCGTGAAGGACACGATCGACCCAGTTCAGGATGAACTTCTCGCCCGTTTCGTTGTGGGTAGTCACCTGCGGAGTCATCCGAAGTTTGAACCCGAGAAGGAAGAAATGGACGTTGGGACAACACTTGACGCAGATGTAGGTAGCTCGGCTAATGGAAAATCCCTTACGACTTACTGCATGATAGCTTATACCACAAGACTTCCTCCGCAAATATATTATGTACGCCCGCGAGAAGATCCGTCCAAAACTTTATGATATGGACCAAGAGAAACTGTCACGTCTGTTTGCGGACCTCCGGCGTGAATCCATGGCAACGGGCTCCTATCCTATTACCATCCGACACCTTGAAAGTATGATTCGCATGGCAGAGGCCAGTGCAAAGATGGCTCTTAGAGAGTATGTTCGTTCGGATGACATTGATTTAGCGATCTCCGTCGCTGTAGGCAGTTTTGTCAGTGCACAGAAGATGTCTATCAAGAAAACTCTCGAGAGGGTACGTGGCCACGAGGATTCTCGCGGTAATCGTTAATCATCTCGTTGGTAGGGCTTCCGAAAGTACCTTACTCAAGTCCGGGACTATGAAGAACTGCTTGCCTTTATTCTTGGACAGCTGGTGAAGGAGAAGGCGCGGTTCCACCAACTCCAGCGGCATGAACAACCTGAAGTAGTTACCATCAAGGTCGCCGAACTGGATGAACGAGTGAGCCAACTATTCTCCAGGTTATGCTCCATAGCTTATAATTCGTTCAGGCTAAGGAACACGACATCTATGACACATCCCCATTCCTACATTCCAAGTTATTTACGGCCAATGGCTACAAGCTGAAAGACCAGATTATTGAGAAAAGATTTCAATTTTGACTTTACCATACGTGTTTCATTAGCCGCTTCTCATATTCGCTGGTTCGGTTGTGTTTCTGCGGCCTGATCCTTGTTGTGTGTCTGTATAATACTGATAACGGTCGACTAGTAATGAGTGGTGATTAGAATGATATCGATGTTATGTATTCTAAGATGTGTGTCTGAACTCTATGAGGCTTGCGAGATAGGAGCTGGTCTTTGCTCTTTTGCCTCTGGCGAAGGTCCCTCAGACTTGGGCTGCGCTGGTGCTTCTTGGGCGGCCTCCGTGCTTTCCTCGTCATCATCCATGATTTCTGGTGATCCAACATCAGGGCATGTAATACATATCAAACAAGACGAACTCACCATCTCCATAGACATCGGGATGTGCACGGAAGCAGTCTTGCATGGCTTTGAACTTCTCCACGCAATCGATTCCTTTTGGTTCTTTATCTGAGTACACAAAGCACGAGAACGCTTCGCGGAACTCGGGACCACACGGGCCGTGGGCCATTCCACCAAGACATGGGCAGTCCCAGTTGATTTCTCCGGTCTCGGGGTTGAACGCACCTCCACCTTCGGCAGACTCTGGTTCGTTTTCTCCTTGGACCGGCGCATCCGACGAAGCTGTATCCGGTTGAGCTGCATCCGAAGACCGCGACTTGGGCTTTGACGCCCTAGCATCGGACGGCGAAGACGTGGAAGATGTTTTCTCGGACAAAGGCGAAGGATGTACTGACGTTGACGTGGACATTCGTTGTTCTTTGGTACCTGCATGCGTATCGTCGATCATGGCGTTGTAATACCCCTGCGGAAGGTAACGCACCAAGTTCGGAGTCGAGGGATATGAGTCGACTGCTTGAGTTCCACGTCCATGCACAGTACGTGGCAATCGTGACGGAGGCGCCGAGCACATACGCGGGATGGAAATATCGTCCAAGGGGTCTAGTGTTCCTGGCTTGCGTGTGCAAGTACCGGCGCAACTGAATACGAGCAGACTGCCGAAACATTTTCTCTTGTGCAACTTGGTCGTAGTCCGGCACGAATGACGTTTCCACTGAAAATTCTAGTGGACAACTACTTATGTGCGTACATATGTAACTATTTTTTAGTCAGCCACTGAGGTTGCCTGTTTTGCGGTACCGCTATACCAGAGTACAACTCAGGCTCTGCTGGGATGGATCTGAAGAATGCGTCGCTTGGTGCTCTTGGGTAGGACCTTGTAGCGAGCTTGAGTAAATGAGTGCGTCGATGAGCTCAAATAATTTTGCGCTCTGTGGGGGGCCGAGACCGCTGTTGTGGAATGAGGACCCATTAGTGAAGACTAAGCTGGCTACTGGTGTACGGGTACGATGTTACAGTATACGTGAATACACAATATACCGCAGAGAATATCCAGTATTACGCGTCTTTGCGAGGTGTGTAACAAGGGAGGTAGGGAACGGATATCGCATCATGAATTAATTGGAGCCGGCTTTCAGATTGCTAGTCTGGGTATTGTTCATCTCGAGTTCTCATGGAATCCACAAGGAAGTCCGTGCACTGTGCACGACAGCAGTTGTTCTTGCACGTTCCAGGACACCTGGTCTGCACAATGGGTTCGTCTTTTGCCGACAAAATTCTTACCAGATACTTACTCTTTTTTGTTGTCATGACACCCCATGCACAGTGCTCATTGGTTGTGCATATTATAGATGAGCAGACTCCAGACCATCACCGGTGGTTCCCTATGACATGCCTGCATTGTCCTTCGCGCAACGCTAGCAAGGAACGAACGTCACCGTCTGTGTTTTCGCAGAGTGGGTCACAGACCAAGATATCGCTGGGGGACAAGCGTCGAGGTGTCTACTCTGTCTCGTTTGGAGGCGTGCATCATGGCGTGGGATTAATTCAAAACCAAGACAGAATGTTCAGTGAGCATAAGCGCGCATCCGAACAAAAGAGTTTTGACATATCCATTGTGACAAGTGTGGAACGATCTATTCTTCATGCCTTAAGAGCACCCAGGGGACCCTTTCCCCTTTCTTTCTCTGCCTAAGTATCCCTTGGCGTGAGTTCACTGTCTTCCTTCTCTTCCTCACGTTCCTTGCTCCATGTCCCTCTCGCTTCATCATTTTATTCCTTTTGTGCTTTTCTTTGTTGGCTTTGTTTCAGCCAGGCCGCTTCCGAGAAGCTGCCATGTCAAAAGTCAAAGTGGTATCTTAAACCCGACTTCAGCGCCCTCTTCAACTGCAACGACTCCTAAACCATCGAGCACCCCTTTTGCTACGGTTTCAGCTACTTATTCGCATCATCCTTCTTCAACCTCTACAACCTCTACGTCTTCTCCCCCTCCCACTTCAACCAGTGGCGCCTCTGGTTCATCCCCCGGCTGTTTCCCCGCTTTGGACTTTCAAATGCCATCGACGGTGCCGGATACGTTGGATAATTGGTGGTGTCCCATGCATTCCGAGTATGCCTTCCTCGGTTTCAGCTACGAGATCACCGCATGTATGCTTTCTGTTACACGCCTTGTATCATGAGTCTGACATTGTCACAGGCCAAAGTCTAGGTCAGCTTAAGAAGGAGTTTTCTGACATCCGCGATAACTTTAACGGGAGATATGTTCGCCTCTATGGTGCATGCGATAACCCTGGTTTCTAGTACGCCATTCCCATGTATTTGCAACATTCGTTTCATTTATGACGTCCTGCAGTGATGACGTCGTAGATGCCGCATGGGAAGCCGGCATTGGAGTACATGCATTGATCTGGGTATGTTCAACTCACTGTGCAAGCCCAAGAAGCACCGCTGACACGCCTTTTCAGTTCGGCTTTGATGGGGGAAACGAATGGCAAGCGCGCCGTGACTCACTTATTTCTGCGTTAAACAGTAACCCTAAGGCTAAATTCATCACCCGTGGTGTTCAATTTGGCTCGGAGCCCCTATTCGATAATGTTCTGCCACATGCCGAGCTTGCATCCCAGGTTTTGTCAGCTAAATCACAGCTTGCCAGTGTTGGCATTCCCGTCACCGTCAGTGAACTCGCATTCGGTTACCAAGAGCGCGGTGGTGCCCAAGATGTCCTCAATGCGATTGACTTCATCAATATCCACATGTTACCCTTCTTCTCCTCGCAGGCGACAACTGGTGGTGATGCATGGCCCCTTGTGCAGACGGACATGAACTGGTTCATTCAGCATGGAAACGGCAAGAAGATGTATTTCGACGAGGCAAGTGATTAATCAATCACCTTGTGATGTATTTGACTTAACCTCGTCTCCATCAGAATGGCTGGCCTTCGATCACATCTTCCAGTGTTCAACCTAACAGTGCACTCGCTGTAGCGGACATTTCCAGCGAATCGGTATGCTTCGACCAGATGGTTTCCGTGCATCCGAACTCACGTTGTCGCCAGGCATACTACACGATGCTGGACAGCCACTGTAAAGACCTTAAGAATGCTCCTGGTGGTGGAATCGGATGGTTTGCCCACATTTACTCCGAGCACCAAGAGACCGGATACGGTGTTTATGATAGCAACGGTCAACTGAAGTTCAACTTCAAACCACGCACATCCTGCTAGTCAGGTCGAAACTGACAGTGTATGTCAATTTCGTTCATAGTTATGTTTAAGACGGAATATGCTCTTCGGCTTGATGCCACTCCATTACTACTGGACCATGCACACGCGGACGGCGACGTTCTGGATAACGTTGCCGCTGATCGTGTGCCCCCTCTCCGGTCCACCTCTTCGAACTTGGGAATGTTGTCTTCTTAGAAAGTATAAGCTGTGGAACAGCGTCAATTAGTGGATCAATCGGATGGCTCATAAATACTATGCATTGTAATATTATATACCCCTGACAATGAACATGAATTGAACGGCGCTTGCATCCTGTATCTGAGTTTCTTGTTACCAGAGATGTTCTGAATGGCCGGAAGAGTTAAAGAATCTAATGGATCACATTATACATACACCATATGATAGAATAATCTCATGTAGTCATACTGCAGTAACAGGCTATCATAGCCTACGTCTACCCGTACCACTTTCCGCCGATTTGTGTCCTCGCTGGAGGACGTTGAGGTACCGTGGATTTGGTGATATTCCAGACTTCAATAGCACGCTGGGTAGAACAATCTCATTAGATATGGACACATTGAACCAGAGCAATGGGGTACCTTCCACGTTGCCATATCGAATTCCATGACGATCTGTTGTCGCTGGAGGCCCTGCATCCGGTCGGCTAACGTCGGTTGCTCGCAGAGCACTAGTTTCCAGACCCTCTTAGAGAAGGAACTCTTGCGGTGACCTGGCAACTTACTGATCTGGGGGACACCTTCTTTTGTGATCTCGAACGCACATTCACCATCACGAATCAGGAACGAGACATAGAAGAGATTCTCTACGGACTGCGCAAAATCGTTGGGATTAACGATGAACTCAAAGAGGTTGATAGGACCTGTGGCTTCCAGTATGTTCTTTATCTTCGGATGATGTTATTAGTGCATACGCTGCAGGTTCTAGGATTTCACTTACAGTGAGAACGTTCTTAGTCGTCTCATTGTCGGACCGTTGAATGTCTTCTTCTCTGATTTCCTGTGGTCTGCGTTCTTCCTCGTGGAGTTTTTCCTGTTTTTGGCGCTTGACCTGGACACGCTTCTTCTGTTCTATCGAAAGCGGGCCAAGCCTATACGGAAACGGTCAGGAGCAGCAGGGACTTCGTAAAGTGGAAACGAACATGAAACCTGTAACTGGTACTCTGCGACTCTTGGCAAGCGCTTTCTTGCCGATTTTATTCCAGTCCAAGGGACTGTCATCTCCATCCATCTCCATTTCTGAGCCATCCTCGTTGTCCTCCAGGTGTTGTCTGCCTCCCATGAACCTGATAAGTTTTGTGACAAATTCGTCTAAATCGAATCCTGTGGATCCTAGTCTCATAGCGCGTGCTTTTTGTGCACTGATACTCGAGACATTGCGGAGGATCGAAGAGTCCAGTGTTGCCTCAGTTGGATTTTTGACTTGATTATGCGGACATACGCGCAGGAGAATGTAAGAAACGGCCAGCAAAGATATCGTTCCGAGTTACGCGTGTACATGAGGACGGGCTCATACGCGTGTCACTAGAGAACGTACCCTTCGAGAACAGCTCATCAGCCTGGGCAATTTGGCCGACGAGTGCGTCCGCGTCATGGTCCTGGTGTCTAAGGCGTTCTACTCTCGGCAGATAGTCAGTCATTTATTCATCACCTCGACCAGACGCGTCCGAGCAGCGGACCCCTCTGGAGGAAATGTACCTCCTGTCAATTTCTCGAGCTGACGGTATTTCTTGCGAATGTCACGCTTCTCGTTTGCATCTTGCTCCGGATCATATGGGAGGCCGTCGAGCTGTGGTTTCGGATCGAATGTGACCATGACTTGTTGTCTTTGTCGCGCTCAGCAAGAGAGAGAGGACAACGTGCCGTGACATACATAATTGCCAATCAAGCGCGACGCGTTACAAAGTCGACCAAATAACGTAAACGAGACCATTTTCCATCCACTCGCGACGCGGTCGTTGCTCGACACACTCCCCAGGAAAAGCGCCTCAAAATGCTTGGACACGTCATAGACGTGAGTGTTCGTGTGTTTTAGTGATGACGCTGAATTCACATGTTCCCCTTTAGTATAGCAAGAGCTCGCGGTCGGTCTGTAGCGGACCCCCTCCGTGCACCGGCACCCCCATTTCCTCTGGCAGCCTGAGGTATGGTCAGACCATCCCTTCCCAGTACGGAGAAACAGTCGTATGGCGTCATTGGTAAACCCAGGTCATACATTCTGGAAGAGTTAAGCTGATAGGGGCATTGGTACACAGGGGTTGTGTGACGCCCGAAATTCTGCGTGATCTTGCGGTTGCGGATTTCGATACCATCAGAGGATTTTCTGCGCTTCGGTGAGTGGGTTATGACCCTGCGTGTATAGCGGCTAATGGTATGCTCGCCTCAATCATGAAGGTCCCAGGATCAGGTCAAAGTAAGGTGCGCTATAGCGAGCGGACGTATCGACCCCGCCGATGTACCTGCTTCTGCAAAGATAGTCGCGCCTGCAGTGATTCGACCCTCAGCGTCGACAGCTCCTCCGTCGATTTGTTCACAGTCAACCCTGCCTTCTGGCGGACGCCAACAGAAGCGCAAGCAACCGTCTGAACACTCCGGGACTCTCAAGTCACTTGACCAAGCCGCTGTCGCATCTGCTGGGGTGCACCGTCTGCTCGACGACGAGGACGAGGAAATTGTATTGATAGACCCCGAGCCTGTAGATGAACTCTATTGTAAATACGAAACCAAGGTTGTTGGAATACAATACTACAAGGGTATGTGTATCTCTTTTTCACATCTCTTTCTTGCGTAGCGAAATCCGTCCAGGTCTTGTAGGAGCAGGCGAAAAAGTCAGAGTGGTCAGAGACCCTCGCAATGCATATGATGTGTAAGTTCCATTACATGGCCATATTATCTGCTCAAATAATAAGTGGTTATAGAAATGCAATCAAAGTCGTAAATATCGCAGGCATGCAAGTAGGTCACCTGCCAAGAGAAGTCGCCGCCAAAATCGCCCCACTCGTCGACAGAAAGTTGGTGTCTTTAGATGGCACTATGCTTGAAGGCAATAGTGAGTCGTTCCATGTAGTTAAACATTGCGTCATGTTGACAACTACGTAGTACGGGGGTTCAAATACTCCTTGGGACTGTAAATGCCATGAGACCTTGGTTTATTAGCGCTTATGTTATACTTCAGGGAGCTATGGATATACGGGGCATCAGAAAAACGTGACATACTGGAACCCCAGTTGATATGGACGACTCCGGGTCGTCGTTTCCCACCTCGCGGAAGTGGAAGAATTCCTGGAATGCCGACCTCTTATGTCGGTGGACCGTCGTCTTCGGGTACCCCTACGTATGGGTCCGCAGCGATATCCGATATCACTCCAGCAACGCACTCCTACTCTCAAACATTTCCGAGCAGAGGACGTAGTAATACAAGCCGCGCGCAGACGCAGGCCGAAGAAGAAGCCATAAAGAAGCAACAGGAAGCACTCCGCAGTGCAGCGGAACTCAAGCAGATGCTCAACAGTCTCGAGAAGATAGATGACGAGGGGCGGCGTGCATCGCTTCTGGATACTCTTTGCCCAGTCGACGATATCTTGAACCTTCCAGTACATCCAAATCCTCCCGGTGTCGCAAGCGGAGAGCTGTTAGTAGATTTGCTGAAGCATCAGGTTCTATCCTTTGCATTTGGCTTGCCCAATGGTTCTGATGTGTCGCTTATAGAGTCAAGCCCTACAGTGGTGTATCGATCATGAGTATCCTGCTCTGCCAACCAAGGAGTCAGACAAACCAGTCCAGTTCTGGCAGTACCGCAAGGAGGGTAATAAGGTGAGACACCCTCTGCTACCTCCAACACTCTAACCAATTCAATGTCTTTAAGTCCTATTATTTCAATCGTACGTCGTCATATTTTCTTGTACAGAATTTTATATTGTTCCCTGCAGTTATCACAAGGACTCCACAAGATATCTCGACGCCGCCCGTGCTGGGTCGCGGAGCATTAGTTGCCGATAGTATGGGCCTCGTACGTTAATCACCAGCTTCCCTCCTCGTCCTCTGAGCGCTCCCTAGGGGAAAACGTTAACTATGCTTGCGCTTATCCTATCCACGAAGAATGACGTGCCGACAGACTACAGCTACTCTACTTTGATTGGTGTGACTTCTATTTATCACCAGGTGCTTTATTCGTTAACTCGTTGATGTAGTGGTCCCTCTCTCTGTCGTCTCCAACTGGGAGAAACAAATCAAAGAACACTGCGCCAGGGACACGCTCACAGCGTGTGTCTACTATGGGACTTCTCGCAACAAGACAGCCGACGAGCTTGCAAAGTACGATATAGTAATTACTACGTATCAGACCGTGGTCGGAGAGGCGAGTCCTGACAGCCTTGCGGACGGTTACACGACCGAGCGTCCAAAAAAAAAGAAAAAGAGCGAGACAGGCTTATTCGATGTGAAGTGGAAGGTAGTGACTGTTGATGCCTTCTGTGTCGGTTGTCTCTAATTTAATGATACCTGCTGTAGAGGATCATCCTAGACGAAGGTCACAATGTGAGAAATCCGAAGACCAAGATGGCCAGATCCGTCTGCAAGCTCTCTGCTCAGAGGAGATGGGTACTGTCTGGAACACCTATTGTATGTTAAGAACCGTCCGTCCTTCTGTATTGATTTTTCAATGCCCCCAGGTAAATTCACCTAGGGTAAGCCTCTCCAGACACCAACTGCTGATATAATCTCGGAATGTGGATCAGGATCTTGGTTCTATCCTCACCTTCCTCCAAATTTGTCGCCCCATGGATAACGAGGATTTCTTTAAGAGGCTATTACTGCGCCCCCTGAAGGACGGCGACCCAGCTGGGGCTGAGCTGCTTCATGTAGGACCATCCAAGCCGCAGTTGACAGCATGTACTAACGGAAGTATAGGCGCTGATGAGTCATATTTGCATTCGACGGACCAAAGAAGTGATTAGTCTGCATCTCTTCTGTTTTCTTAGCTCACTCCCTGCAGATGCAGGACAACAAAGGGAGGCCATTAGTTCCTCTGCCACCAGTAACATAAATTTCTATTTCCTATGCAAACATCCCGCTTAGCTCTTCCCAGGTGGACATCACCTTAATTCCTGTAGCCCTCCATGAAGAGGCTCGCGTAAGTATGGTGCTTCTGGTTTATTAAACTAGTTTTATTGTCCCTCACAGGCATTATATGACGCTGTTGAGGCGGCTTCGTATCAACGAGTGGAGAACATGATGAACCGAACTGGCGGAATGAACACCATCGTAAAAGGGATCTTCTATACCAAGGATACTTGGATCGTCTCACATTTATTACAGGTCACCTCTAACGTACTTAGTATGCTCACTCGTTTGCGTCAGATTGCTCTCCATTCAGGGCTCGTTCCGTCCAATTACCTCGAACAGTTGCGAGCGAGTGATGAAATCGAGTCTAGTCAGAGGAATTCAATCCAGATAACTGTTGAACTGAAAGGACGCCTACAAAGCCAGCTAGCGAAATTAATCGAAGACAATGAAGAATGTCCAATTTGTTTGAGTGTGTTAATAGACCCTAGGATCACGTTGTGCGCACATGCATTCTGCATTGCTTGGTGGGTCATTCCGTTGTGGGAGAACCGCGCCGAACTAACGGTCATACAGTATTTCGGAAGTCATTGCAAGGAATCCCAAGTGTCCTATGGTATATTTGACGTGCATTCTTCGTCACTTGTGCTGTAACTACGCTCCTTAGGACCGTCATCCAATCAGCATGGGAGATCTGATCGAAGCTCCGCCCCCATTCGAGTTCACACAGCCACCGGCGGTTTCGACCAGTGACAAGGAGAACCACTCTCGGGAGCAATCATCAGCAAAGATTGACCAGCTTATTCATCTCCTGAAATTACTGCCGGGTGACGAAAAAAGTCTAGTATTTTCTCAATTCACCTCCTTCCTGGATAAGGTGTGTGCATGGTAGCCACGGAAGTTATTTACTCAGTAATCGTGAACCTAGATTGGTGAGACATTGGATGAGCACGGGTGGGTTTGACAGAGCTCTGAGCAAACAACCCACTGAGTTTGGCTTTTAGAATTCCATACGTGCGCTTTGATGGTCAGCTCTCCGCTAGAAAACGGCAAGAAGTGCTCGAATGCTTCACTGTTCCCCTCGAAACGGAGGCGTCTGCTACAGATGCCTCAATGCAAAGCACTCGTAACAGCAGGCAGACCTGTTCGCGGGCTAGTGCAACTAATGGCACTGGCTATGACTCCTACGCTGACAAGGACGGTGACGAGGATTCCATTGATAGTGGTGAAACTGAAGTCGACGACAATTTCGAAGGGAATATCTCCTCCCGATCGAGGGGTAAATCAAAGAGTAAAGCTAAGGGAAAGGAACCCATGACCCTCAAGTCCGCATTCAATCGTTCGACGTTAACCGGTGTGAATCCGAAAGTGATGCTGATTTCACTTAAAGCCGGTGCGCTCGGATTGAATCTGACGGTCGCAAATAATGTATTTTTGTGAGCTCTGTTTCAGAATTCTTGATCAGAATATAACGCTAATCGTATCTGTAGGATGGATCCGTGAGTGATGCCTGGTATTCTCTTTCCCATTCTGATAGTGGCGGATGGACGTGCTTAGATGGTGGCAGGTATGTCTGACGATCTCTGTTGTATCTTTATTTGTACTTAGGCGCCATTAGGAAGGTATCGAGAGTCAAGCTATTGACCGATGCAACCGGTACGCTTGCCAGAGGTACCTAGAACGCATAATTTAACAAGTTACAGAATCGGACAGAAAAGACCCGTTCACGTCTACCAGCTCATAGCTGAGAACACGGTAGAGTCGAAGGTACGGTTTGATACCTTCTCCCGTCACCACGTAATTGCTCACTGTTAACCAAGGTCATGGAAATTCAAGAAAAGAAAAAGAAACTGATTCAACATGTACGTTCATTGCATACATTCACACTTCCGAAAATGAACATAAGGTTTGAATTTGGTAAAACCCTGCATCAAACAGGCATTTTCTGGCATCAAACACACTGAGACCCAAAGCGAAAGGAGGGAAGCCAGATTGCAAGGTTTGTAGGGTAACTTGATTCTTATTCCGATGATACTTAAACCTTTTTCTGGCTGCAGAACTAGTTGAACTATTTGGAATCCGGCAGAATGCTCAGAATCTGCAAGGTACGACCTAACGGCTATTCAGTCGGCCTGAGATTCTGGGTGCCTGCCTCAGGGGCTACAATTTTGTAAATTGACCGCCAAGACCTACTTTTGCTCAAGATAATATTCCTTACTCACACTTCTGAAATTTCAGGGTCACTGTTAGCAATGGTATAGCCCTGCAGTCGACATGTATGGTTACAACGTAAATAATCTGAAGTGTTCACGTATCGTTTCATCACACAAGTTCCGAGACCGCCCACCTGGACCCGAGCTACATGTCTAAATGTATGTTTGTATACATGGCTATTCTTGTACTGCATTGTGATAGGTTCCAACAAAACGGGAATACTGGCACAATAGTGACACTTATGAATCCAGCCATTCTAAACATAGAATGAATCAGACACTACGGCGGCGGCCAGGATGTTATTCGTTCCACTTGCTGGTATGGGTAAGATTATACAATGTACGGTTCCTTGGGTTACCGCCCACTGCATCACAATGATGAGCTGTCTAGTCCTTTGAGTCGTAACACCGAATACACCAATCAAAAGGAGCGGGCGCAGCATCACAACATGTGTATTATGTAAAGCCACAAGCAAGCACCATGGGGGACCATTCATATTCATCTCAAGCGCGTGGAACTGAATTCCTATCGACCCTAGTATGCCATGCGGGCTGGCCGAGTGTGGCGAACAGGTGTAGGACATGAGAAGAATGACATTGAAAGTGCCCATAATATGCATGTATGTATATATGGCCATATGTACTCTGTAACCCGTGCGTATCGTCTCTGTACATAGGCATAAGAACGACCTGTTTTCACCGGTTGGACTTGGCCACACGCTCGAGCTCGTCCTTTTTCTGCAGCCACAGAATATCAGGATCATTGCACGCAATATGGCGGTGAGATTTGAAGGGGACAAGGAATGAAACTAGGCTCACCTTGATAGCATATGAGTTCGACGAACCCTTGGCTGCATTGATGAGTTCATCGGCAAGACACTCGGCGATCGACTTGACATTGCGGAAAGCGGATTCACGGGTCTAGGGGTGTGTAATACATGGATCAAACAAGAATCACCATTGAAATTGACTTCTGCTTACACCGATCGTGAGGAGAGCGATAGCCTGGTTCACTCTCCGTAGGGGTGACACGTCGACGGCTTGACGACGGACTGTACCTTGCGACCCGATACGAGTGGAGTCTTCCCGAGGGCCCGTGTTCACGATAGCGTCGACAAGAACCTAGTCCCATGAGGAAAAGATGTACTCGTAAACCACGGCGTTCACCACAGCCCCGTAGAGCTGAGGTCGTACCTGGATAGGGTTCTGGTCGGTCAGGAGGTGGATGATCTCAAAAGCGTGTGCGACGATGCGAACGGCCATCAGCTTCTTGCCGTTGTTTCGGCCCTTCATCATCAAGCTACATCATCATCAGATTCCCGATTGACATGGATTGAGTAAGAGTGTGCAAGGGGACACACCTGTCGACGAGACGTTCGACGATGGGCATCTGGGCCTTTTTGAACTGCTTCTTAGAGTATCGCCCAGCGGTGTGGGGGAGGAAGACAGCATGGCGGACTTGGATGTAGTCCGTCAAGGAGATGTCCTTGACCTCGACACTGCAAGTTACAGTCGCGACCACCTTGTCAGTACACGATGCTCTTTTCTCTACGAACCAAAGACAGGGCGAATAGTAGATACGCACTCTGCAGTGTCCCATTTGCCAAACAACTTGATCTCCTGGCCGAGCTTCGAAACATCCCTGGGAAGAGTCTGAACTGCTGCCATAATTCTTCAACTAGTGTATGAATCTTCTCCTTGAGGGCTAACGACGATGAGGACCCTGTGTAAACTTGTTTTTGCGCGCCGAGGGCGAAGGTAAAGAACCTACGGTGGACCTGCGCTGCTTGTGTTTGCGGCTGTTGTGTACCCCCTGCCCGTAGCGCGAGTCTGAAGTAAAATTAAGGTTTGAGTATTGTCGGTAAATGCCGAAATCTGTATAGCTGCAATCCCACGCTTGGGTTTGTCATGTCCCTTGTTAGGTGATCGGCCCTCGGAACGGAACCCTCAGCTCTATAACGGGTATGCTTTTAACCGTTGCTTCATTTGCTTTCGAACTCTAAGCAGACACCCACAAACTGGCCAGTGTAGTAAAGCAACTACAGTCCCCAAGGGAGCTGAGCAAGACAATTTGAAGACGAAAGGATAAATAGTACAGTAGACGATATCACAGAACCTACACACATCTGCAAAACTTCCGACCATCCTTCCCCCTTCCATTTCCCACTTGCCAAGTGCGAGCGCCGAGAGTAGAGGTTCGATAAAATGACGAATATGTATGGAAGAAACAGCAGAGAAAGCAAAATGGGACAAATGTACACTTGGTCCACGTTCACAATCGTGAAGATAGGATGACGATGAGGGCAAAGAAGGCATGCCCTGCTAATGGGTGTTCCAGAGCCGCACAATGTGGGACCGGTAGACAGAACGGGAAGCCAAATAGTAGCGGGGACAAATAGGTGGGAATAAATAGGACAGAAGAAAACAGATGGGGAGAGATGCAATGAGACGAGAGTAGTCCTCTTAAGGGCATCGACACCTTTGCAGCGCCGAAAACTCCAAGGTAAAGTGTTCCACCTACCATTACTCCAGAAGAGTAAAGCCGTAGTCGCCAGGGAGACAAGTTATAGAAACACAAGCCGGGGACGCTAGTGTCACCTTGGGGGGGAGGAACCTCCGATTTCAAACAGTATACTGTTCAGGGTGGTACCTTCCGTCCTCCATTTGTATGGTGCATCCGAAGCTGGCATTTATGCCCTCTATCATCGGGGTTGCAGTGGGATGATGACAGGTCGTCATCTCCCGAGGAGATAGATGAGAAAACCCTGGTACAGGGACTCCGTGCTCTCTCTAAGTCCAGAGAACGAAAAGAAAAGGCTCAAAAATAAATGGTCCGTCTAAGCAGTGGGTAGATGGGGATGATTACGACGAATCCAGGCTTGCTTCCGAAAATATCCGGAGTGCGATGTAGTGGGTGCAATGCGGTGCATGCATGTGTCGCGTGCGCATAGTATGTGCAAATGCCGACGAGCTTGAAAACGGGAGATAGAGACCAAAATCCCCCAATGTCGAGGGAATCAAAGTAAAATCGAATCATGGATATATCATGTTGGCCGCTGCCTCACCGCTGAACCGACATGTGCCTCGAGGAGTCAAGTAGTAGCGGCGATGCTCCTGCAGGCGCGGCGTCCGGCTTTCGGACCACCCCAGCTAAACCAGTATACCCAAAATCCTTCCCAAACTCCTTGATCATCGCCTTTCCCATAAGGCACACCCACCCTAGGCCTTCGCCGGTTACTGCCTGGGTGGGCCAGAGGAGCTCTCCTTCCTCATCTTCAATATCTGGTTCGTGCTCCTCATGCGCGGCCAAGCTCGAGCCCATCATGCGTGCGAACGTCGTCGGATAGTGTTGAGCTATGATTGGGAGTGACAAGTACCGCTGGGCCTGGTCCATGCAGTATGACGCTGCGATGATCGCAGTCGACTGTTCCTTCAACCCATGGACGGTCGCCGGGCCGAATGGGACCGTAGCCTTGGCAGCAGCAGAGACCATAGCTGGCGTTGGCGCACGGCCATCCATCACACTAGGGACGTGCGAAAGGAGGTGGGGCGGTAAAGGTAGGGCTGCAGGGTTGATGGCGTGCGAGCTCCGTGATGAAGAAGTAGATGATGTCTGTGACGCCACGAGGGTGTTGCTACTTGTGCTAGGTGTGCTGTCTGAGCTAGTCGTGATGGGTGTCGAATTGGCACTGCTGGCGGGTGCAATGCTCGCAGGTGAGGGCAGCATCGGCGGTGTCTTTTGGGATCCGTTAGCAAGTTGGGATGCGGTACCTCCGGATGCCACCTCCGATTTCTCCGCCTCCCGGCTGAGAGCTACCATCTCGGACTTCATCTTAGCCCATGCACGATCTAACTCAGGGTCTATGATCGTTTTGGCCATGTAATAAAAAGTACGTGCACGGATGAAAGCCTCGATCATCCAGCTGTGTGCGCAAGAAGAAGGGAATGGAGCAAGGGAGAAAAGAAGACAACGCGTCAGTGGAACCAAGGAGCTGATATTGAGTGTGCTCACATCAAGCCCAAAAGGGCCTTTTCGCGGTCCCCAAACGTGTCTTCAGACTGCCACTTGTTTTTACACCAGCCAAGAAAAGCCTCGATTGTGCTCCAGGTGTCGCGGTGGCAGTTTCTCCTGCTGTAATCTCGGCTCCATAGCGAATATGTAAAGCAGACCAGGGAGTCAACCAGCTCGAGCCGAGCAATTAAGCCACCGTACTTGTGATATGAAGAATTGGGTGAGGGTGGATTAGCCAAGGGTCGGTACTCCTTGTGGGTGGAGGGATATGTGGACCAGAACCTTGCATCTCCGGAGTATTTGAGCATCCGGCCGTATTTGTAGTACCTGTCGTGCAAATCGTCGAACGCAGTAGAGGACATCTTGCCTCTCCGCGGTCTCCGGACAGGCACTGCAGGTGAGACCACAGGAAGCGCCGAGGGACGAGACGGGAGAGAAACGGGCTCCTCCTTGAGCTCCCCATCCTCTGATGGCTCAGAGCGAAGGTTGAAGTTGGACGGCTGGCTGGAGGATCTGTGGAACTGAGGCGGGGCCTGCGGGGCCCGTTGATAGTGGTTGTAATGGTAGTGATTGTGCTGAGAGGACTTGTCAGAAGCACTGCTGATGCGTGGTCGTTTTGTGGACTCGGGTTCCTGTGAAGGGATATGCTTTCTCTTGGGTAGAAGGACAGGGGAGTTTGACCGGGAAGACGGGGGAGAGGGTGGTAGGTCTGGCGGTAGTGGTGTCGTCAGAGGACCCAGTATCTGCAGGAGAGAGCAGGGCGTCAGGGGACATGGGCTCGGTGAAGAGAAATGAGGTGGCACGGCTACCTCTAAGCTCTTGAGGAGCTGCTCTCGCGTCCACTTGCTGTTGGAGATAGGAAGACGAGGGTGAGAAAGCGGTGAGACAAGATAGTGAGGAGAGGGCTTACCGTTTCCTAGGTTTAAGATGGGAGGCAGTCGCGGAGGACGGAGCAGACAGTGCGGGCTGACTGGGCATTTTGGGGGATGATGGTGGTGGAAGGAGGGAAAGCAGTGGCCAGCGCAACAATGGCTGGAGGAATTGAGTGGACCCGCTAGGCGGAAGCAGAATTGGGTATGTAGTGCCTTGCCGGCCACAGCGCTTGTTTGGATTTTCTGAGTTATTCTTATTCTACGTATCACTCGTACATATATTTGCTGTCGAGAGAGTCTGTTCTACGGACAAATAGACGAGGGCTATGGATGCCTGTGCGAGAGGAACGTTTTGCAGGGAAGACGAGTGGGTCCCATGTGTATAGCCCCTCCATGCCAGCTGTCTGGCGAACTACATATGCACAAGGATTCCTCGTCAGTCACCCCCGGGCTCTTCTGCCCTCGCTCGTCGTCGTCTGCTATGGTGCCAAAGGAACAGAGCAAACCCGACCAGCACAGGCCACCATGGCCCCGACCCACGTTTCTGGCGCTCGCGGTCATCAGACCCAGGACAGCAACCACCAACACACGTTGTTGGTCTCGATCGGCCGCATGACCCTCCCGCCCTTCGTTTTTTGACCCCCACAGCACCCAAGTTGCAGCGTTAAGTATTAGATTTCTCGGCTACTTTCCGTCCACCGTTTTGAGACTATCATTTCCAAAACGATAATAAAGACAACGTAAATGCTAAGATATTTATGGTTTTCGTTTCATATCTTTTGGCCCAGAGTTCCCAAAGTATGTGCATGCTCCTGCGAAACGCCACGCCTTGTCTGGCTTTGGCCTTCGACGTAATTCACCCAATCGCTTGGTCCGTTTCAGAATCATGTAGACACATATGGGTCCATTCCCCCCCCCCTTCCCAGAAGACCCCCTCGCCCTTCTTTTACTCTCTACGCTTCCCTCCATCCGGCTTGCTTATGAGGCAACTGACACACGTACGGAGATGGAATCTCGCTCTCGGCGTTGACTCCAAATCCGTGTCCTTGCTAGCTTCCAGGAACTCAAAATAGCCTGATCCATACCCGTTACGACCCACGCCCAATCAGAGCATCTCAGAGCTTGCTTGCCTGCAGGTCCTCATACATATCTCGTGTCACTTGCTACAGGGTATATATACCCAGCCTCTGGCTCTCTCTCTCTCTCCGTACCACATCATGACGCCCTGTCGCGGCAGACTGGATGTCCATGAAAAGGGACGTCTCCCAGGCCCACACGCTGTGTAGACAGCGATCACGTTGCCGATGGTGTCGTTATCAAACCTACTATTCCAATCTAAGCGAAATGAAATCCTGATTTCCAGTTTTTCCATTTGACGACATTGGCAGGACCTCGATACACGGGTCCATGTAATGCACAATTCTACGATGCGTCCCATGATTTTGCTTCACAGTTGTCGCACTGTACAGAAATATTCCTCCACTGGAAGCTGAACAGCGTAATTGCCTCGACATCCAATCGGCACCTTTAGTCTTGACATTTCCCAATGCGACCCATTCGCTCCGCCGAGCCGCTCGTCTCGTTTTCGGCTTCTTCCCGCGGCGGTAGGGGACGATCCAGGAACCGGCTCGGTCTCTTCCCGGCCATAAAGGTGACGTGACCAACTCAGTGTGACAATGAGCGCTTACCCCCATCTCACGACGACCGAGACTACATTACGGCATGCCCTTGGGAAACGAAATATTCCACGTCATATCACTGGCTTCAAAGACTCGGTTTGTATGGAAGACTGTCCACTTCGGTCCCCACTTTTTTAGGGTGTACCCGTTCTCGCGACCTTGACAAGAGAAGCTCGTCGAGGCGGCGCACGAAGCCGAACTTCCATTCCTGGCTTATCAGCGGCCGTACCCCTCCATAGATCGAGCAGAATTTTGATCGCGACGAAGCGTTCCCACATTCTACGAACGTTGCAAATGTATGAACTTTGTTATTCTGTATTTTTTCCTGTATCTCTCAATAGAGATGCATGCATATTTTATCCGGACTGAATCTAGAATATACGTGAGAATGTGGCCGGGATGGTTTACTACATGGTACCACTCCAGCAGCATTTTCCATTATTACTGAGAACAGGAAAATAAAATCTCCGTGCTGTGCATCACAAGCTGTGCGCCCGCCTTCCGGAGCCTGCGCTGTGCCACAGGACCACACGCTCATGGTAATATCCGATTTGCGGCATATCACCGTAGCCGCCACGATAGTTCTGCGGGTGCCATCGCGTACTGTCGCTTCCCCCCAGTGGGTCCCTGCATGCCGTCTCTCGACCAGAGTCTTGTGGACCCCTGGGATAGCCCCAGAAGCCAGGGGAAAGGATGACTTCATTGTGCCTCATACGCACTTACGCGTTTCAGTCTAAACCTCTTGCACAGGAATCGCGCCTATTGGTTGGTCTGGGTAATACTTACCTGAGTGGCTGCGTATGATATGATCGCTGGTAAAGAGTAATGTTCGACTCGGCGATCAAACCAATACACCATCCGCTTCAGAGAGCCAGCGCCAGTCATGCTATAGAGCCACTGGACAACGAACGGGATAACTCTAGTCTGTATGCGCTCGATGTCTGCCTTGCATACCAGATGAAGATTCGAGTTCGTTCGGAACGCGAGACCGACATATCGGGTGCAGTCCTTGCGAGTGATACAGGCAGTGTCCGGGTGCACTGGATTTGACAGGTTAAATGTCCACCCATCCACGACGTGCCCGGAGCCGCCACATATGCTATCCTGCGTATAACACGACCCAAAGACGGTGAGAGATACCGTTTTGGGTGTTACACCAGATTCGGGAGTATTTCGTACAGTTGACATGGCAACTTGAAGACAGCTTCCACAAATACACTGATGTTTACTGCCCATACACTACATGGCACCACCACGACCGGTCCTGAAGGAGAGGTTAAAGGTTGAGCGCATGACATTCCCCAGTTGTCTCCGGTGCTAACATCCCCCACACCATCGGATGGGACGGACGCGTGTCCTCTGGCTTGGCCTTCCGTGTAAACGTGGTCCAACCTACATATGTAGGTTTTACGGAAGCTCCATTAGGGAAGTACTATGAGCCGCACGAGGCGCCAAGTTCGACTTTGATGCAGAGAGCACGTACTAGTAGTACTTCGAATAACGAAGATCCGGAACGCACGTGGTACTTTCAGCAAGGTCGGCTACATAGTGATAGACGTCATAGGACATCCCACATCGCCTGAAATTTCGGCTCACCCTGTCACTGAAAATAACTGAGACATTGGGACTCACCAAGGTTGGGCGATGAGCCCCTCTTTGATATTTTTCGATGTCTGCCTGTGTCGCAATAAGCTACTCGGCGCATATGGTATGGTCGTTACTAATCCCGTACACCAGTGATAAGCAGTCCTCATCAATAATGTGAGTAGCGAGCCAGCAGGTAGCTGTTGGGTGATGGACGCAGTAGCCAGCCATGGTGCCACTGATTCGGAATGACGAAGGTCATCACGAAGCTGCTGCGTACGTGCTGAGTGTATGTCGCGTTGCATGATCAATGATATGGTTCTCGCTGACGCACTGCAGATGCGATCGTGATCGAACCGATGGACAAGAACTCGTGTGTAGCAGTTCTCCCTGCTGGATGACATATGTCAGACTGTATGGGGTCAGGTATGCTCGATAAAACGTGTGATGACGCCGTGTATTTCCATTTCGCCCCCGGCAGTACACAAGAGCAGGATCACAGGTCGTGTCAGTGAGCTAATGCTCCAAAAGGAATAATAGGTGGAGATGTCTGCCACTCCGTCTGAAACGGATATATCATAGAGACTGGATGCGATGTGGGTTATCCGTTAAAGTAGTAGATAGCACTTAGAGTTACTGACAAAGCGTCGCAAATACGAGGCTACATTGCGCAAGACCACTGGGCCATGATATCTGCAAGTAGCAGGTTGTGACAGGGACTTTGAACGGAAACGAGAGATGTTGGTGGATGTTTGCCCGTGTTAGTTCCAGAAGTCCTTGCCACACGAAGAACTGCCTGTACGAGAATGGAAACGAAGACGTTTCCGCGGCGCGAGTGACATAGTGTGCTCCCGGCTCCACTCGTCCGTGTTGGGGACGTATTTTCCATTCCTGGGAGATCTTCTCTGAGATCGCATAGTGCCGCGTGTTTCGGCGATTCCCCGCTATTCGCGTCGACAGTGTCTCAGTGAAAGCGTGCAGAAGCGACCGCCAGCGATGCCTCAACAAGTGGACAGCGCAACGGTGATGATGCTCGATTGCATCAGCGAAGATGACATCGGCAGAAAGTTGCGGGTCGCAGGGAGGTAGATAAACAGTCGGCCTTGCTTGTATCGCGCGATGATGCATCTGAACCATTTGCATGTGCGTTGGCAGGATGCTGACATATGACCCTGAGTCCGCTCTCGTCCTCCTGCACGATGCCTCCAGCGCTTTGCTTGTGGACGTGGCCCTTTGCATCGATGCGGAGGCACTTCTCACGCTCCCTGACGCTCCGGACGAGCGATCCAGACGACGGAGCGTTGATCATCGGTGGGCGCTGGAGCGCAAGAGCTATGTGTGGGTCATAGGGTATCTCGAACGTGCCGAAGTAAGTCCATTTACGTCGGCTTTCCCGGACGTTCTTCTTAAACGCGAACCCGCGTTCTCTCCGGTTCCCCCAGGACCAGCTACCTATTCCTATGCTTCCGGCCTACTTACCTCCGCCTGACATCGATCCCTCATTGATGTTGCGGGCAGTGGTGGTTGCGCCCGCAAAGGACCTCAACACTACACAGCTTCGTGCCGCGTTAGCGCAGATGGCGGAGGTGCCTCCTACGCCTTATCCGACATGAGCATCACGAACGTGCGGTGGATGGCGTAGATCTGCACGATGGGTCTTCTCACGGTGTTGCCCGTGAAGTCTGAAAGTCGTGTGCTCGACCGGGGCGACTCGAAGGTTGTTGTGTGGCCAGTGGGAATATGCCAATCCGAGAGCAGCATGTGACGCGCGTGTACGTATCTGAGCAGCACATGAGTGGTGCTGTGGGTATAATGTTCGTCCTGCGTGTGTATGCACATACGTTCTCTCGGGAATGCGATGCTATATGTGCCATGTCAGTCGCTAATATGGCTTGTGGCCTTTGATGGGCACTATGATGGACTCCACGCTGTTGCCCCCCCGTGAATCTGGCATGCGCCATCGATCGGTCAGCCGGGGTATGTACGACGAGACGATGCGGGGTCGGGTGTCAGTGTATGTATGTATGACATGGCAGCGCACATGTGGAGTTGACAAGACGCTCGGGCCGGACGAGTCGATAAGATTAGATGCTAGGAGACGAGATTGGCACCCGACGACCCAAATAAGGCGTAGTCATATTATATATATATTATATATTATATACGTCACGCGAACCAAAACGACGCTAGAGCGCGCTGCCAGACGACGGGCGGGTGCCTGCAGGGGTCGAAACTGATTGTATATTGGGTTGCTTTTGTCTACTTATGTACTTATGATATGCCTGTGCTTTGAAAGAGCCAAGTACAAAACGCACGGGTTGTCTGAATGGACGATGGCCACGTGCTGGGTCTGCTAGCCGAAGATGGATGGAAATCGCTGGATCAGGGAATTTGGGTCAGTCGA